>JAQHUG010000258.1:176089-200558 GCA_028555095.1 Dicrostonyx torquatus | reverse complement strand
CTCTCTCTCTCTCTCTCTCTCTCTCTCTCTCTCTCTCTCTCTCTCTCTCTCTCTCTCTCTCTCTCTTTCTCCAGGCTGCTGGATTTGGTTCCTGTTCCCCATTCATGCAGAGGACTATGTTCTGTGAGTCCCCTCTAAATAAAGAACCCTTTATTATACTCAGTTCTGAGCTAGTGTGGGATTACTTTATTCGTGTTCTCCTACATTTTATAATGAAGTTTATATTTTTTTAAAAAAGTTTTCAAGTTGTTAAGTGCCTATCACTCATCCATCTCTACCACCACGATTGTTCATTTAGGACACTCCTTATTGGATCAAAGTCAGCCACTCTGGACCACGATTCTATTGGTTGTATTGCCATATTGAAAACACTCAAAAATATCAGCAAAGTACACAATACATATATATATATATGAACATATCATACAAAAATGTTTTTATATGCTTACTAAACATTTAGTTAAAGGAGAAAGTGCTGGCAAAATACAGTATTTGCAGCGATGAAAAGGTATGTGCCACACATGGATACAGGTTAAGAGCGAATAATGGAAGGTGAGTGGCCTTTTTAGAGCAGAAAGTATCTCTTAGAACGAAACACAGGCAGCAGAATTTCTTAAAGTTTGCCAGATAATTCTCCTGGAGAGCTTAAGTTGGAGTCCCCAGCTCTACTCTTTAATGCTTTAGGCCCTTCTACCTACAGATCTAGTACACCTGCCGGGCTCCATCAAACTCATCTAAAGGCCCCTCTGCTGCCAACCCTAAAACCAAAGTGACTGATTTGATCCCAAACCGATTTTCTTACTAGGTCTGCAAGTTTTGGTTATTCTGGTCTCTAATCCTGACGCCTCAGGGTTACTTGTGGTTAAAAACAAAGAGTTCCCAGTCCCCACTCTTCACCTCTGTGGCATTATCAGAGGCTATCTTTTCTATTCCTTTACTGGAATACAGAAATAGCTTAGCAGACAGACCCTCAGAAGCCTCGACTCCACTTGTTGGTGGGAAGCCTTTAGTGCCCCCTTACCCCAAACACCTATTTTCCAGAAAAGAATGGCAATAAGAGACCTCTCTCCTCACTTCTTCCAGCTTTGAGTTCACAGTGTTTGCCCAGCCTGCCAAACTATCTATAAGCAGACGTCTGCTTCAATTCTAAATGCTTGGCTATGGCTGGCCTTGCCTTTGGAGACCTGGGCATCACCCACCTGAAGAGCTAGTGATGTAAGCCAGATGCTCAGAGCTTCAGGTTGAGTCTGACATCATCCGCTTGTCAAGGACTCCCCATTGGCTGCTTCTGGGTATGCTGAAGTTCAAGGTGGACACTTAGCACATTTATTACATACGGGGTTTATTAGATAACTGGGCTCCGTGGTGATAAATTGGTTGTGTGCTTCATTTAGACTCTCAATGCTCTGCAGGTTTTTCTAATTTAGTTTCGCCATGGCTCAGCCAAGATGAGGTTCAGAAGAAGGAAAAGGGAGAAACGGAGAGAGAGAGAGAGAACAAAAAGCTCGTGTTGTATATCAAGTCCTTGCTCTTCCTCTTGCTGCCTCAGAAATGAAGGGCTTTTTAAGCTGCCTTCCTCAACAACATCCACAGAGCTGTCTTCCTCTGGGAGATGTGCTTTTCTTTACGGGCCCCTGCTCTTTCATGATGACTCCCCCATTCATTATGAATAGTGCTGCTTTGGTCCAGGCCTGTCACTTTTTTCTTCCTTTCCGCTACCTTTTAAGTTTGGATTTAAATGTGCATACACACACACACACACACACACACACACACACACGTTCTCTCTCTCTTTCTCTCTTTTCTCTCTCTCTCTCACATACCCTTATTTCCTCAGCACCACTAGCAACACAGATGGGTAAGAAGAAAGAGCCCTGCCGAAAGGAGGTAGGAGCGGGTTGTTGGCTGGGTCCTGTGTGAATTACTCCATACCTGCAGCCTTTGAGAGGCTTCAGATCTCTCCTGCTCCAAGCGAATACCAGGGCGTTGAAGACTGCTTTGAAATGTGGCAGGCTTTGAGCGCATACGTGCGCACTTGTGCAGTGAAACACAAAAAAATCTATTTCCCTATCAGAGTGACTGACATTTCTTTCCTCCTTAATGCAGGCCTTGATCTTTCCCTGACTGAATTTTTTGATTCCCTCCAGCTTGCCTTATCAGTAAATGAACTCTCATCAAAGAACAGGGACATCAAGAGTCCTCGATCCCAGGCTTGGCTTAGCCTATTAAAGCCACTGACCACTTCCCAAAGGTAACACGCCTGGAGCAGCTCAGAGCTGGGCCAAAGCAGCTTTCAGTGGAGCAACCCCACAGTGCTGTTTTCCTCCTTATTTTAAAACCTTGGAAAGCAGAGGTACGAGTGCTGCTTCCGCCTTTCTGGTGTCCGTGGGGTAATTTCCTGCAGAGGACACTCTAATATACCCCACCCATCGTCATCCATAGCATTCCCACTAATTTCCCTCATCCCTATATGTAAATCAAGGTGAGATTTCGTGAAAATGTGAGCACAGCTCTGGGCTGTGATGACGACAAGGTACCCACATTCCAGATATACTCCTGATCTTTATTTAGGTCAGCTGCTTACCTTTCTTAAACCTTCATTTTCCCGTGAATAAAATGAGTACAGAGACTATACACCCCCACGCGCACACACACAGAGTTGTGCTGCCCTGTACTATGGGGCCGATTTCAATTGTAAGCATCCATTCCCATGACTATCTATCTACCGCTCTACTAGACACCTTGAAATTACCCATGCTCTTAGCAATGTTTTTGGTAACCTCTTCAAGCTCTTACATCATCAAGAGATAGCAGTAGCTGGGGGATGGGGCAGTGAACAACTGAACAGAACAAGACGTGACCTTGTTTTCTGCATGACAGGGGGCTGAAGGGCCAGGATATGCAGCTTTCCTGACTCAAGGCTCCCCATTCTAGGCTGTGCCTTTGTTTGGGGTTTGAAATACAGAAGTTTCTATTCATATCTGTGTTTATATGGAAGCAAATTTACTTTGAGTATTAAATTGGGAGTACATCTTGTAACTTATGACATCTTTAGAATTCAGAACTTTAGGCTATTTCAGAACAGAATATGTCATTTTCAACCCTACTCAGTGGACTTACTTCCATTTTTATTTAGAACAGCCTTCCATGTTTATTTAGGCAGCTAAGCCTTCCTCTTGGGTGTCATTCTCCTTGGAAGTGGGGGAAATTATCGTCACCTACATCATGACTAGAAACTTCCTTAGCTACCTGATGGCATCATGGGGATCTCTCATCTGAACTCTACAGACGGTGACTCAGACCAGAACTCAAAAATCACAATATACTTCCAATTCTACCAATATGCAAGCATTTATAAAGACCTGTTCCATAGGGTTCAGAACTCCACCCTTCTTTTATGTTTTCTTCTGTCTTTGGAAAGTGGTTACTGCCATTTACTGAGTCACCACCTGCCAGGTAAAAGCTCGAGATACTGTGATCATTAATATTATCCTGAGAGGATCTAGAATCACAGAAAAAGTAATCCCCTAGGCCTGTCTGTGGCGGATTACTAGATTGGGTTAGCTGAGGTGAGGCACATGGCCTAAGGTCTCAGACTACATGGAAAATAGAAAAGGAACTGAGCATCAGTAACCATCGCTCTCTGCTTCTGGGCTACAGATGCAATGGGGCCAGATGCCTTCCACCTCTGCCACTGTGACTTCTCATCCATGATGGACTGTACCTTCAAACAGTGAGCCAAAGGAGACATTTCCTTTCTGAAGTTGCCTTGGCTGGGTGTAGTCTCACCATAGCAAGAAAAGTAACATGCGTAGACCAAAGATGACCATGGCCTCAGACATTATATAGTCTGATCAAAGATAAAAACTGGAAAGATACACTTTCGAAACGTGAAACTATATGGTATGTTAGACTCAGACTAACACAGGTTTGGATTTCTGATTCTCAATTTATAGGTAGAGAAGCAATGCTGCGCATTGATAAGAGAGTCCAAATGGTCCTGTCGGAGGGAATAGTGAGTATTTAAGCCTCTCTGAACAGTGCAATCTAGTTCTGCTCCAGATTCCACGGTCTTCACAATCTTCTCTTCTCTTCTTTTCTTTTTGTTTACCGGCTTGTCTCTTAGTTGTTCCTAGCATCCTATACTATTTAGCTATTTTTCTAATGGAACTTTTCTTTCTTGGCAATTCAATCTACTGGATCACCACAGTGATTGTTATTGTTAAATGGTTGCACACAGATGTTTAAATAAATTGAAGGAGTTAGGGAGGGGAGACTTGGGAAAGGCTGGAGGGAGGAAAGGGGAAGGCAGCATAGTCATGTTCTAATTAAAATGATAAAGGTATCTAGTTCCTGGATAGCTGGGTTTTCGGATGGTACTAAAGGCCAGATTCTGTCTTCCCCTTGTTGAAATGCTGGTGTGTTCACTGTAGTATTTACTGGCTTTAGTGAAATACTATGTGAGTTCACAGAAACAATTAAAATTATTGATTAAACCTAAGTACGAAAGGCAAAAGTATTCATGCAGAGTTCATCAAAGTTCGACCCACAGGGGACTTCTTTTGTCAGGATAGTTAAAAATACTGGTTTCTGAGCCCCTTCCTTGGCACACTATATTGACTACTAGGAATTTGAAAATGTGCATTTTAACCCATCTGCCAGGCTACTGGTGTGCACTCCCAAGTTTGGGAATCACTGAAGAGTTACAGATGGAATTCAAGGCTTGGGAAACAGCAATATTAAATATTTTTGTTGAGAAAGAATTGAGGAACAGATGCATTCAGTCATTTGTCCCAAATCGTATAGCCAGTAAGTCAGGATGTGGTGTCAAGACCTTTTCTGGTTAATTCTATTGGCTTCAGGGAATCATCTTTTACTTCTTTACATCTCTCCAAAGCAGTACTTCATCAATAAATGTTTACTGAACAAGCCAATGGCTTATACTGTGGAGTGAGGTTGAGTGATTGCCCTAACTCTCACAACCCTTGGCAGCTGAGGATCCTCATTTATATGAACTTCCTCCCAGCCAAACCTTGAAATCCCAGACTTTAAAACCCAGGGTCTGGCAAAGGCAAAAGGCAGACAGACTGCAACGACTCTGCTCATGGCAAGGTCTCTCCCTGTCTGGCCAGTAGAGAGTTCATCATGGGACAGGAGCAGCATAGGGGTAAGAAAGCAAGAAAACAGAAGGCAGCAAAGAGATCCGATCTGGCCAGAGTATTTATTCTCTCTCTCTCTCTCTCTCTCTCTCTCTCTCTCTCTCTCTCTCTCTCTCTCTCTCTCTCTCTGCAACCTTAAGGTTAACTTGCCTTTCAATCAAGCGCCTGTACCTCATATCCAATTCTGTGTCTCCATCATCCCTTTAATTGCAGCAACAACAATAAAAGCAGGAAGATTAAGTTTTATTTTTACCACAAGTTTCAAAAAGGAGAAGGGGGGGGGAGACAGAAAACACACGCTGAAAACATCCCATGTCCTGTCACATCCTATTTTTACAGGATAGCCGTGGGGTATGTGATCCACAGCCAGAAATAAAACAGGACTGGAAGAGTCAGCCATCTGTCTGGAAGCTCACACAGTCCCAGATGGCACTTCCTTTCTGGCTTTCTGGTAACAATCTCCTCTGTCTAACGAAATGAGGCAGAAATTGCCCAGTGAGGTAGTGGGGATGATGGACCCTCATCCTCTCAGGTCTGGCACTGGGACCTGAGATTCAATTCCCTCAGCAATGCCTAGCGTACTATCTTATCCTTGCTATCCTCATGCTCCAGACCTATTCCTCGGAGGTAGTTCTCCACCACACCTCCTTTGGCCTGAGTTTTTCAAAAAGAGAGGACAATTTCCTCCCCTTTGCATGCACCCAGTCCTAGACCACCTGAAGGATAATGGGATTTTTGTGCCCTACACACAGCAGGGATAAATGCTCCCTGACTGGCTGATTGGCTTGCTAGTGTTCAAGCACCTGGCTGGAGACAAGGAAGCAGTTCTTCACCAGTCTGACAACTGTGCTCTGCCTCTGCTTCCTATCTGAGTTATACTTTTATTGCTGTGATAAATCACCGTGAATAAGGCCATTCCTAATTTGGCTTATGGATTCAGAGGGCTGAAGTCCACGAGGGCAAGGCAAAGGAACAGCAAAAAGTTCACATCTTGATCCATAACTGCAAGACAGAGAAAGGGCGCTGGGAATTGCACAGATCTTTGGAAACCCCAAGAACTCACACCCAGGGACACACCTCCTCTGATAGATCATACCTTGTGATCCTTCCCAAAGAGTTCCACCACCTGGGGACCAAGGCTTCAAATGTGTGAACCGGTAGGAGCCATTCTCATTCAAACCACCACACCTCCCCCATCACTTCCCTAGAGACATTTCTTTGAAGATCAGTACCCCAAACTAAACGCACGTGATTTTAAAGGCAGGAACTATGAATGAGAAGAGCAAAGAACCCATTTCATGTCCTAATGACCCCTGGATTGCCCTCGGCCACCTCTCTGACTCTACCACTGTTAGAAATAGGACTTTAGACAAAGAATGTATTTCAGCTTTGGGAATCTTGCATCTCTTATTTTATATTACAAATTCAAAACTCTTCTGGGTACTGCACACTTTCTCGAACCATGTAAAAAGCTGATGATAACAGGCTGCAGGAGTCACATTCTGCACCTATTTTCTGCTTCAGTGGCTCCAATGTGAAGTCTAGGAGTTTTGGCTTGGACAAGTTTCCAAAGGGCGGCAATGCCCCAGAGCCTGAAATCTGAGGAACCCAGCACATGCTGTACACACAGCAAGGATTCAAACATGTTTGTCTACATGAGTAAATACATATGCAAATTGGCAGAGAAATAACAGGTAACTTCAACATGAGTCTGTCTCTATTTTTGAGGTTTAGAACTATTGAGTTCTGACATTATATGCAGGGCTCACCATGGCCTACTAACTTATAAACAAGAGACTGGAAGCCCAAGCCAAAACCTTTCTTTCCAGCTTTTAAAACCTTTATAAGCTGAGAAAACAACCCAAAGACTGTATAAAAGGATAACTCTAACAATGATGTTCCAAATAAAATGCTCGCTTTCTTGGTGGTAAGACTATTTGAGCCCCGGAAAGATAAAGAAAGTAAGATGGTGTGGTTTTCATATGTATTTAAGTCGTTTTTCTAATATACCCTATATATTAAAAGGCACTGTATAGTAAAAAAAAAAAATCACACTCAAGCCTCAATTCACAACAATCTAGTTTTAGGTTATTTTTGTTTGTTTTTGCAATAAACCTTATCTATCGCTGTAATGAAAGTGCATTATAAACAAACTCACTTTGCTGCTGCTTGTGAGTTATTGTTGCTTTTCTTGGATAGGAATCCACAGGGGCTTGCTTTTGCTTGACCAAGGAAACCTACAATAAGGTGCACTAAACTTAGAAGCAGAACATCATTATAAATGAAGGACTTCTGTGGAGTTCTCCAAATCTCAGCCTGCAGTACAGGAAGTCAACAGTTAGTACGCTGAGATTTTTCAATATTTCCTCCTAAACCCTTCCTATGAACAAATAGCACAGAGACATCTTTAAGTTCAATAGAAATACTGTTTGTGCACTGTATCATATGCTGATACTCCCCACTCTTGCCTGTCAGAGCTCCGTCATTGTTCTGCACCCTTCAGGATGCAAGAGACATTACCAAATGGCTAAATGAAGCAGTTAAGCGGTTTAAATATACAATCCATCCCATATCTCTGTGGCAAGAGTCTGTACTACATCCTATTGGAAACTGATGTTAAAAGATGAAATGAAAATGATTTCCAAGTCTATCAGATTCTTTCAACCACTTCGTTTTACGGGACAGCAAGTGAAAACTTACACTGAATGAGGACGCTATCGATACAACTGTGAAAAGATTCTTGGGAGTGTTCACAGGAAGGTCTTTGTCTTTGAGAGATGAGGGACTGCAGCCAGGTGCTGCATGCCCTCCAGTTTTCTCCTAGGATGCTGAGATTACTTTCAAACCCCACCATCTAGGGAAGTAGACTCCAAACAGAAAGCAAAAGCCTCCCTAATGGAAGAGACCCATCTGCATGCTAGACTGTTGAAGCAGCTGTACTGTGAGCAAGAACCTGGGGGAGAAAATGGTCAAGTTGACAACCCCCAAACTCTGAATCCATGGGTTGTTTTCTTTATTTTGTTGGTTGTTTGCTTGGTTTTGGGGGTGGGGACAGAGAGGAGCAAAGGCATTTTACTTTCTAGGCCGAGACTCCCTGAAGCTGACAGAGGTTGAGTTCAGGAAGGATTGAGTGAAACGAACGTCCTGAAGGCTACACTGCAATGATAGAGTCCTGAGAAGCAAGACCCGGGAGACCTCTGGGAATAAATACTCCAAATATTCAGCTGGAAACCTAGAAAGATCAGGCCTTTAAAGAATGGCTACTCACAGCCCACCTTAAAGTGGCCTTAGACCAACACTTGAAAGGATCAAGCTGACGTGTCAGCAAATGAACTGCCTTCCAGAACAAAGCTTAGTATTATTAAAGAAAGAAAACCAAACAATGTATCATGATGCCTGTGTGCAATAAAAGACGGTAGACGTTCAGAGAAGTGGGAAAAACACACATTTGATCAAAAAATAAATAAATTAAAAAGAGAAGTCAGGGACTGCAGTGACGAGAATAACGTACAAAAATCTTAAAGGACGCTTAGAGTTATATGGTCTGTCCTTGCAATGTGATTCTAGACTTTGGAGTACAGAAAGGCCAGCCTAACCCCAGACTTCAAGATCCTGATTCAATCTTACTATAACCAAAAAAATTAAAGCTAATATTGAAAGGATAAATGCAGCCAAGTGGGTACCGTCGGTGAGCCCTGCCTAGGTATGTCCCTAAGAGAACAAGTCAATGCGAAGCAGAGTGAGTGTAAGAGGTTTATTGGGGGAGGAGAGAAGGGGAGGGGCAGGCAGGCAGACAGACAAGAAAGCAAGATGAACAAGATGGGCAAGAGAGGGAACTGTGAGGGATGGACGCTTTTAAGGGGAGTGTGTGTCGCTCAGCTGATGGTGGAGAGGCACCTGGCTGCAGGTGATGACTCATTGCCTCTGCAGGCTGCTGCGGAAGCTAACAAATATAAGCAGCAAGTTGGACTTAGCTTGTATGTGTGATGTCATTAGAAGGGAAATCTGGTCCTCCTGTCTTCTTTCCAGATCTGACAAACCATGTATAACCCTGAGAAAAACATTACACAAACACTGAAAAATATTCTAAGAAACGCTGGACCTGCCCCAGCACATAAGGGATTAGATAGATTGACAGAGACAAGAGAAGAAAAGAAGACAAAAAAGGCCAAATGGAATAAAATACTGTAGGTGAAATACTGGACTGGATAAAAGAGATGGGGCCAGGGAGAGACCAAATTCAAATAAATTTTACTTCATAACAGCAAACAGTGTTGATTCCTTACTGTAATGGGGGCTCAGTAAAGAAAATACCCAAATGGGTATTCCATTAGGGGGAAGCTTTTTCTTGTGGTAAGAGAGAGAGAACAGCCAGAGACATCTGGAAGAATTCAGAGCAGAGAGAAGGAGAATCAGACTGGACATGGCCAGGGCTATCTCTTCAGAGCAGAGAGAAGCAGAAGAATAGCAGAGAACAGCAAGAAAGAGAATAGTAGAGAATCTTGGGGTACGGGGGTGGGGGTAGGTAATGGCTCATCTTCGCAAGTTCCTGGAGAATGCTGGCTTTTATCTAACTTGCCAGAAATCCTTCTATTTTCTAGCTTGAGCTAAGCCAACATTGTCATGTCTGGACATAAACACTTCCTGAGACATAACACTTATTAGTGACAAGGCCACCATAAAGACGCAAGATATTAGCAATAGATGGAAATGTGTGACAAACATAGGGCTTTCACTATGCTGTGCTAGTTTACTATAAATTTATAACTAATCTAAAACATGTATGTTTAATGAATTATAAATTACTTCCTCAAATTTTTCTTTGGGAAAAGAACAAAGGAAATGATGGGTGTAATAAATGAATAGACAGGAGATCTCCACAGAGATGTAATTTCTTAAATAGTATAATTTTACAACTGACTAATAAATATGAATATATTAATGAATTCACAGTTGGTAAATATGGAGACAAATTAATAAACTGATGAAGGAACATATATAAGAAAGCAGGGTAAGAAAGGAAGCAGATGATACCTAATAAGTGAGACAATATTAAGTGACCTGACACTCCTGGAACTAAAGATGTAGCAGAGAAAAAGAGAAAGAAACAATAACTCACAGAGCTTGCTAATCTGCTTTGAAGAAACACTTGAATGTAAAAAGCTCAATAAATTTCACAAATCAATCAGAAACCTCAGTGAGGTTTATGTTCGTGAAACTGACAGATTCTGAAGGAAAAATCAAACTCATGAGACAATTAGAGAAAGAAGACATGGAGGGCACGAATTAGAAGATCCATTGCTGACTGTTTGTCTGAAACAGAGAAAGTCAAAATATAAGATGACAACTGAGAAAAATTAACTGCTTATTTTACAACAAGGTAAAGCATCTTTCAAAGCTAAGGATAAAATAGAGATTTTTTTTTTGTTGAGAAACTTTACCAGCAATAAATCCGTACAACAAAGTAAGTGTTTAAGGAAGTCTGTTAAGCTAAACAGAAGTAATAGGAGGAAAAAATTGGTAGCCACATAGAGAGATGGGGGCGACCAGATAGAGTTAAACGTGGTTCCATTAAAGTCTAAATGATTTCTTTACATTGCAATTGGCTGTTTAGTCAAAGTAACGAAGATGTGCAATTTATGACAATCAGACATAAAAATGTTTATCAGAAGAATCACAAAGACGGACAGGTGTGAGGGTAAACATATATGCTGAGATTATTATGTGCAAAGAGGTGTGATCGTAATTCACTGTTTACTAGAATATGCTATACATGCACATTGTAATTATCCCTAGGATCATAAATAAAGATAACTAACTATACAAAAGAAATGTGGCAATGGGGCTGGAGAGATGGTGCAGTCGTTAAGAGGATATGTTGCTCTCTCAGAGGACCCAAGTTCAGTTCCCAGAACCTGTATCAGTGCTCACTACCACCTGTAAGTCTAACTCCAGGGGTTCTGAACAACCTCTTCTGGTCTCCCTGGGTGTTTGCATGTGTGTGTGTGCACGCACAGATACATACACACTAAAAAAAATAAATATTTAAAAAGAAAAATTGCTAAAAAGCCAATTTGAGACACTAGATAATTTAAAGACATAATCATCTACTGAAGAAACGTGAAAAAGAAATCATGACAGGGGACACAGTTTAGTTAGTAAATTTCTTGCCTGAAAGCAGAAGGATGTGAGTTTAATCTCCAGGATTTAAAAAAAGAAAAGAAAAGAGAGAAAGACAAAAGGTATGTGTGGCAGTATGTGCTTGCAGTCCTAGCAGGGGAGGCAGCGACAAGCAGATCCCTGGGCTCTCTGGCCAACCAATCTGACTGACCAGGAAAATCCCAAGCTAGAGAAAGTTCTTGTCTCAAAAAAAGAAAGGTAAACAGCGTCTGAAAACTGATATGACTTTTGGCCTCTGCACTCACAAACTTCACACCCATACACATATGCACATCACACACACACACACACACACACACACACACACACAAAGGGAAAAAAGACAAAACAAACAAAATACAAATGACAGTCTTGTACTCAACCACATTAATGTGTTAAATATAAAAGAGCAAACATTATATTAAAAGGCAGAGATCATCAGATTGGATTTTTTTTTTCTTTATTGATATTTATTGAGCTCTACTTTTTTTTCTGCTCCCCTTCCTGCCTCTCCCCTCTCCCCTTCAACCCTCCCCCAATGTTCCTATGCTCCCAATTTACTCAGGAGATCTTGTCTTTTTATACTTTCCCATGTATATTAGGTCTATGTAAGTCTCTCTTAGTGTCCTCATTGTTGTCGAATTTTTCTATGATTATGGTTTGTAGGCTGGCTTTCTTTGTTTTATGTTTAAAAGCCACGTATGAGTGAGTACATGTGACAACTGTCTTTCTGGGTCTGGTTTCTTTCACTTAAAATAATGTTTTCTAGTTCCATCCATTTTCCTGCAAAATTCAAGCTGTCGTTATTTTTTTCTGCTGTGTAGTACTTCATTGTGTAAATGTACCACAATTTCTTTATCCATTCTTTGGTCGAGGGACATTTAGGTTGTTTCCAGGTTCTGGCTATGACAAACAAAGCTGCTATGAACATAGTTGAGCACATGTCCTTGTGGCACGATTGAGCATCCTTTGGATATATACCTAAAAGTGGTATTATTGGGTCTTGAGGAAGGTTTTTCCCTAATTTTCTAAGAAATCTCCACACTGACATCCAAAGGGGTTGCACCAACTTGCATTCCCACCAGCAATGCAGAAGTGTTCCCTTTTCCCCACACCCTCTTCAGCATAAGTTGTCGTCAGTGTTTTTGATCTTGGCCATTCTTACAGGTGTAAGATGGAATCTTAGAGTTGTTTTGATTTGCATTTCTCTGATGACTAAGGATGTTGAGCATTTCCTTAAGTGTCTTTCAGTCATTTTAGATTCCTCTGTTGAGAGTTCTCTGTTTAGGTCTTTACTCCATTTTTTATTGGATTATGTGATCTTTTGGTGTCCAATTTCTTGAGTTCTTTGTATATTTTGGAGATCAGGCCTCTGTCTGATGTGGAGTTAGTGAAGATCTTTTCCCATTCTGTAGGCTGTTGTTGTGTCTTGTTGATCATGTCCTTTGCTTTACAGAAGTTTTTCAGTTTCAGGAGGTCCCATTTATCAATTGTTTCTCTCAGTGTCTGTACTCCTGAGTTCCTATTTAGGAAGTGGTTCCCTGTGCCAATGCATTCAAGTGTACTTCCCACTTTCTCTTCTATAAGGTTCAATGTGGCTGGCTTTATGTTGAGGTCTTTGATCCATTTGGATTTGATTTTTGTGCATGGTGATAGATATGGGTCTATTTTTATTTTTCTGCATGTTGATATCCAGTTATGCCAGCACCACTTGTTAAATATGCTTTCTTTTTTTCATTTGATATATTTTACTTCTTTATCAAAGATCAGGTGTTCGAAGATGTGTGGATTGATATACAGGTCTTCTATTCGGTTCCATTGGTCCATCAGATTGGATTTTAAGCAGTTAACCTGAGCATAACTATACACTGATTACCAGATGTTCAATTTAGACCTAAGTACACTGATAAATTAAAATGGAAGGGTTAAAATGTACGTTCCATTGAGTCATAAGAATGCTGAAGTTGTTATTTTAATGCCACACAGATACTAACACAAAAAGTATTGCTAGTACTAAACTGAAACAGCTCATGGCAATAAATGAGTCCGTTCATCAAAAAGATGATCCTGAACCTTGGTGTGTTTAATAACACGTCATCAAAATACATGATGGCACAAGTGGAGTAAGACAGACAAAGTCACAGATGTCAGGAGAACTTCAGACAGTGCTCTTTCAATAACAGCCCAGACACCAACAGAAAGCTCGCAAAAGGTGCCAAGATCTAAAAAGAATTGACCATCAGCTTCATCTTAGAACACTCCATGACATCTTAAGAGTACATCATTTTACAGTGTATGTGAGCTATTTCAAAAGAACCAAATACTATGCCGTAAAAACAACCTGATGTATATTTAAAGCGTTTAAATCAAATACAGCATGCTCTGGGAAAAAACGAACAGACATATGTTTATTTTTTCTAGACTTCAGTATTGAGGTTAAGGAAGACACCCCAGATTATCCATGAATCAAAATAGGAAGCCCAAAGGAAGTATTTCCAACAAATTATCTGAAACAAACACTCATGTGTAGACATGCAGGATGCATTTTTAAGAGTGCTAAGTATTTAATTCAATGGTAGAGTGCTGGCCCAGCACGTGTGAGGTCCTGGGTTTGATCCCTAGCACAATTTAGGAAACAAAGACCAGAGGGTGGGGAAATACTTAAAAGGAATTATATAATTTCAAGTGCATATATTATCATATATATATGATTTATAGATTAACAATCTAATCTTCATCCAAATTAGGTACAGAATGAGAAGTGGGATTGAAATAAATGAAATAGCAAAAAGACACACAAAGAAAGAAAGAAAATGAGAAAGAAAGAAAAGAAAGAGAAGGAGAGAGGAAGGAAGGAAGGAAGAGAGAGAGGGGATGGAGAGAGAGAGTAAGGGAGAAAAGAAGGAAGGGAGGGAGAGAGAGAAAGAGAAAAAGAAAGACAATTACTGAAATAAACCTAGTTATTTGCTAGTGTATTAGAAGAGTTACAGATACGGATCTCTGGTCTTTTTCTTTTGTCTAAATGCAACATGTAAAGCTTCTGGGGGGTTCTGTAGCTCCTCAGGCCACCAGCCCAAAACATATATTACACCCAAAAAGGCACAGCAGAAATAAGCTGGATCCTTGGAATATGGTTGAAATCTAGCATCCCTTCTTTAATGTCTTATCACAAAAATAATGCAATGTCTTTGCTCAAGCCACTCTAGATGAATTTTCACTTAAATACTGTGTAAAACTTTCTAATGGGCTTACGATCAGAATTGCAAACAAGATGCATTAGAAACGGAAACCCCTGAGTGTGCAATAAACTCACTCTGTAAGGCATGAAGGAGAATGACGAAAAAGGAAGACAGGTCCTATATTCAACAAAAAAAAGTATGGAAGTTTATTTTTAAGGTATATTTATTTTTGTTTTATGTGTGTGAGTGTTTCACCTGCGTGCATATATTATATGCACTGTGCAATGCCTAGTGCTTAAGGAAGCCAAAAGAAAGTGCCAGATCCTCTAGAACTGGAGTTACTGACAGTTGTGAGCCACGATATGGGTGCTTGGAACTGAGTCCAGGACCTCCACAATGACACCATTTCTTCAGTCCCACATGGAACTTTTTATACCATAATACTATTTAAATTAATTCTAGGATCAGTAGCTCCTTCTTTGGTTGGACCAGTAGGGTGTATGAAACCATGTTGGTGATGAATTCAAGAGCGGTCCATTATCCCACTCACAAAGCCACTAGATCTTAGATCCCCTAAAGAGATTCCAGTAAGTGCGCACCAGGGTCAGAAAGTCACATGTTGTAGACACTTCTCATTATAGGTTTAGGAAGGGAGCTTTGCTTGTCTCCAAGGAGAAAGTTCAGGGAGCATCTAAGAAAAACAAAATCTTCAAAGATGTTAACCATGTTTCTGGTGCTTTAAATCTGAGGCTTTGCTGGCTCTGAAGGGACACAACCACCCCTCACTGGATGTCACTTCCTAGATATAGCAGAGGACTTGTCTGAAGCCCTACCTTCAAAAATTAGCATTTATTTTTATTTTTAGTTGTATCTGTGCATGCATGTCTCAGAGATGTGGTGGAGGGAATCTGTGCACACGAGCCCAATTGCCCACAGAGGCCAGAAGAGGGCACTGCAGTCCCTAGAACTAGAGTTATAGGCAGTTAAGAACCAACCAGTACCGGCAGTGGTGGCACACTCCTTTAATCCCAGCACTCGGGAGGCAGTGGCAGGCAGATCTCTTGAGTTCGAGGCCAGCCTGGTCTACAAGAGCTAGTTCCAGGACAGGCTCCAAAAGCCACAGAGAAACCCTGTCTCAAAAAACAAAACAAAAACAAAAAAACAAAAAAAAACCAACCAGCTTGGGTTCTGAGAAGCAAATTTAGATATTGTACAATAACAGTATACATGCTGTTCAATCGCTGATCTATATCTCTACCTCATACCTTCTTTTCATCTTTTTTATTTTTAAATAAATTGAAATAGAATTTTATCACTTCTCACTCCCTTTCCTTCTTGCAGCCCCTCTCAGCTATCCCTCCCATGTCCCCCACTCTCAAATTGATAGCCTTCATTTCTTTGATTATTATTGTTACATAAATATGTGTGTGTGTGTGTGTGTGTGTGTGTAAGTATGTGTCTGCACAGACACATACAAATACAGCTTACTGAGTCCACTTTTGCTGTTTGTGTGTATCTGGTTTCAGCATTGACCTCTCTGCATTGGACAACTAATACAGGGATTCATCCCTGGGAGAGGCTAACTCTCCTTCTCCCAGCAGTCAGTAGTGGCCTGTAGTTCTTTGTCTAGGTGTGGAACCCCTTGAAATTTCTCTGCTTCCACGTTACATGTCTGTTGATATTGCCTTTGTTCCAGCCTTACTTCTGCAGCCATTTACGGGAGGGTCTGTTTCCCAGCAGACTTCCTGGTCCTCTGGCTCTTACAGTCTTTCCACCCCCTCTTCTGTGATGTTCGTTGAGCTATAGATGCGGGAGGTGTGATGTAGATGTAGTCACTGGGGCTGGGCTCTGTGCAATCTGTTTACTCTGCATTGTGTCCAATTGTGGGATGAGCTTCAAATAGGGAGCAGAGAGTGGGGGTCAGTACAGAAGGAGGAGAGACAAGGTACAAATAACACCATGGTTGTTTGAATAAACTTTGAGGAATTATACTATCTACACACACACACACGCATACACATGCTCACACATACACCTCTTTTTGAATGGTTGGTTAGGGTAGTCCAAATGACTTCCCAAACAATATAGATTATAGGTGTAGCCTTTGGTTGCATCTCAGGGGTTAGGAGTGGGTCCCTATTAATGAAGACACCGCAGGATTCAGATGAGTCAGCAGGGTCTGACCTGGGAGCCTCTTTCTTGTGGTTAAGCTTCCACAGTTCCAGAACATACCAGACCAACTGCCAAGGGAGGGTGTTGTAAATAGGGTAGAGATGTGGGTTATGTTCCCAGCACCCAGTTCCCAGCCCCCAGCCGCTGGCCTGCTCAGCCGCTGGTTGCTTGCTTATGCCCGAAATAACCACATGACAACGGTATTCATTTAAACTCTGCCTGGCCCATTATCTCTAGCCTTTTCTTGGCTAGCCCTCACATCATAAACTAACCCATTATAAAAGTCTGTATATCACCACGAGGTGGGTAACTTACCGGACGGTTCTACGGTACTTCCATCTGCGGCGGGAGCCTCATGGCGACTGACTCTCTCACTTCCTTTCTTCCCAGAACTTCCATTCTGTCTACTCCGCCCACCTAAGGACTGACCTATCTTACAAGCCAGGCAGAGTCTTTATTTAACCAATTAAAGTACAGAAATAAAGATGGACCCTCCTACAGGAGGGAAGCAATTAAACCATCCTACTCAGTTGCATCACCTGTGCACAGCATGGCAAGATACACAGAAAAGTACAATGAGGGGAGCCACGTGCCCATGGCAACTAACAGCTGTCTAATTGTACTTAAGGCCCTCTCAACAGGAGGAAAATCAAGTCTTATACTGGAAACCTAGCCAGCTTCTCGGGGATAGTGAGGTCACGGGCTTTAGAAAGGAATCTACCAATGACATTTTGCTTGACCAGCATAAATACTAAATACATTCTAAATCATATCCTTATACTCACAGGTGTGGCTACCAACCCTCATCAATGAGGCCTCCATCTGCAGAAAATGGAGACCATCCCCTGCCATGGGTACAGGTCTCCTTTGTCGAGAAGGTTCTTCTTAAAACTAACCGTAGTTCACCTGGATCTTTATAGTCTTTCATTTCCTTCCTGCCCCTTTAGTTAGAGGAAGTGTTGATTTACTTGCCTTATTGTTGATTATAAAAGTACTGTGGTATCAAGGGCTCCACAGTTTAAGTCTGTCCAACAGAGAAACCAGTCTTTCATTAGCCTGTCCTTGCAGCCTGTCTCAGTCATGGAATGACTCTCTTTATTCCTAAATCATTTTATGATATGACTATAAACTAATCTCATCTATCAACATGTGTCGACTAAATAATGTGCCAGGCAAACTCCAAAGAGAACACATCATAGTTCATACCAGAGTCAAATGTGAACAACCATGGCCCAGGAACACAGACTCAAGTTACCCACAATTCCATCTTCCAACATGGCAGCAGTTTCAAAAAGTTTTTACAGTAACAGAACAAGGAAAGTCTGAGGTTAAGGTACCTTCCAATACACTGGTGGAATATTAGGCAGGTGGGTTGAAGCAAAGCAGGAAATTACTGTATTGGTGTAGGATGCTATCTGATGACATAGCCTTTCCAGTTGGTAGAAGCTAGTGGTCTGCAAATACATTTTAGAGAGTTTTACTTGTTAGCCACAGTAATACTACGTAGGCATAGAAATGGAAAGGAGTGGCTACTAAAAGGGATGAAGATGGCCCGACAGAAATGGTTGTCAGAGTCTGGACCCACAACATTCCAGCCTCCTCCCAGGCATTGAAGTTCTTGTCAACTGTCAGCTTTGTAGAAGGTTCAGTCAAAGGTGAGGCTTCTGCCTGGAGACCTTCTTTCACAGCTCATCCTTCCTGCAACTGTATTTTCCTGTCCCACCACCCAGCACGCCCTTCTTTCAGCTCCAGCCTTTCTGGGGATTTGCTTCTTCCATGAACCCTTATTGATTCCTTCTTCCTGCTCTCCTGACCTCTTGAACTTTCTTCCTCTATCTTTGTTGTACTAGAATTTCATACAGAAGAATCAGCTCATGGCATGATTGAGCATCTTATGAGTATTGGTTGCATATACAATAGAAAAATTTCCCTCTTGTCAGTAAAGGGGCTAGCCTGGGCTACTGTCTCCTGGCCTGTTCCTCTTTATCGTGGCATAGGAGTAAAAAGAGAAAAGGTGGCTCATTTCAGAAACAGCATCTGAACCATGGATGATTTTATCTTTGTCATTGTATGGCTCCTCAGGTGTCACTCAAACAGGAAAAAAAAAATCACCTCTCCCATTTACATGAGGTGTAAATGTGTTTTCACACTTCTTCCTGGCAAGCACTTTGTGTAATGCTGATGGTTAATTACCTGACAAGGAATTCTCTGGGGGAAGGCGGTGGGGGAAGGACAGAGAAGATGATCTGAATTGCGCTTGCTTACACAAAGCAAGCAAAGTGACACCTGCTATTCTCTGGAAGATGTTTTCTCCCAAAACTGCGACATTCCAGTCCCCCAGCTATTCCCATCATTCCTTCACATTCTTTCACTCCCCTTCACCTCTTTCCAATCAGAGAGAATGCCAAACAACCTACTGGGCTTTTTAGGAGATTTCATTGTACTTGCTAATATGTGATTTATAAACATAAATAAAATAAATAGGATTCAAAGAGAATAAATTCTAAATAGAATATCAATAAATCTCCTCCCTCTGATGCTGTGCAATGATTTCTCTCCCTTCGCCCCTTCTCCCTACAGCCCGCTCACACCCAGAGAATCATCAAGTCTTCTTTACCTAGGAGGAAGTGGTGGGGGCAAGTACGACTTAAGGGAAGAGGTTGTGTGGGAAACCTAACACAGCGCTGCATTGAAATGTAAATTCCTTCAAATTATTAAGCACCAGAGAGCAGCTCTCACCAGTCCTTTGTTCCTCTGAGTCAGAATGTATAATCTCAAAGAATAAACATCCAGTCAGATATCAGCCACACAAAGAAATTGGGGCCATACATATTCAGATCTCCAAGTCCTGTGTTTGTCCCTCTCCCTTATGGGTAGGTTCTGGCCACAGCTACCAATCACCAGTCAGAAAACGTCTAATGGGGGGGGGGGGAATCCACTTCGGCTTACCCATCCTCAGCCCTGTGCTTTCACCCTAGCTCTCACCACCGTCTAGGAAACTGGAGCACACTGTCACTGACCAGGCTGAGAACACAAAGCCCCCGGGTTAACGCCTGACTTTGGAGACACAGTAGCTGGCACTTGGTTTTTTCAGCCGAGGAGAGACACTTTCCCAACCTGGAATTGCACAGCTCACAGCTTGAGACGAATGACTCCGAGATCTCATTTACATTTTTAATTCTCTCTTAGCTTTGGGAGCCCACAGATCTAGAAGAGGGCAGATAATTGTCCTTTCCTCGCCTGCCTTCCCAGTTCAAAGCACAACATTCAACTCTGAACCCATAAATGGAAACGGCCCATTTTACAGGACGCACCAGGAATGGCACTTTCTCGGCTTAGTGGACTCCGGCTTTCATCACCGTCTCTCAGGTTTATACCTCTTCTAAGTGCAAAGTCCTTAAGGTTAGACACCCAGACTTTATTTATTGCCCTCTCTCCTCTGTTCCCATGATGTGCTTAGAACACAGAAGGCCCTTGGGAAACTGGCCGGCAGTTGAAAGGAGCCCACAGGGTAAATGAGGAGGTGACCAGAGCTGCAGAAGTCACCAGAGGAGCTGGTGGGAAGGGCGGGCATCTACTTCCGGGTCAGTGTGCTCTGTATTTTCTGCTCTTAGACTTTCTAAGTCAAGTTCAAAATTGGGGAGAAAGCTAAGTTGGAAAGTACTTGCTTCACGAGCATGGGAACCAGAGTTTGATCAGCGGCACCCACTTAAAAAATGAAAAATCAGACCAGGCCACAGTAGGACACAGGCCACAATCCTAAATATAGACAGATAAGGCACTTGCTGGCTAGCTAGACTAACAAGGCGAGTTTCAAATTCAATTAGGGACCTTGTTCCCAAAGCTAAGGTAGAGAACCATTGAAGAAGATGCCCAAAACCAACCTGTAGCCTCTGCATCCACACTCACACATGTGCACACGCACATGTCACATACACACACACACACACACACACACACACACACAAATGCATAGGTTTTACCAAAGTGGGGTTGTTCTGAGGGAATAGATACCCCATTTTTACCATCACCCAAAGTCTTCCATTCCCTAGAAACACCCGTCTGCTTTACAGCTCTTGTGAGGCCCATCTCTCTATTCCAGTATGAAAGTCTGAGTTGGTCCTTCCAAAGCTGCAGCTCTCCTAGGCTGGAATCTGTCTAAGCACGTGGGCCCACGTGGCAGTCATCTGTCACACAGAGTCTTAGGGGAGGCTCTCAGTAAAGGCAAGCTGATTTGAGTTCAGTTGCACACCCCTTCATCTTTCCTGCCACCTTCGTGTCCTTGACCCAAACTCTTACTCTCTCGCAGAAGCTCTGAAATCCCCTGGGTCTGCAATGGCTTCCTAACTCATGGAGGAGTCTTGCTGGTAGCTCATAATGACCAGGTCTGCCTTCCGTCCTTGAGTCCTCTGACTTTCGACTGCTTTCTTCAGTAACAACACCCGGGAACCACGTTCCTTAAGATGTTGTGGAAACCCTGCCCTAAGGCTTGCCTTGACAGGATGTATACAGCCAGCAGCCTTCTCTTTCCTGCTTGGTTTTCAATTGGCTACCTTGTCTAGTGAATAATCCTGTCCTCTGTTACAGGTGCTGGTAGCCCTGAATGGCCTTGACCCTCAGGACATTTCCCGTGAAGAAAGTATGGTCGCTATTGATCCTTTTCTTCTGACAGGAGATCAAGTACCACGTACAAAGTAGCAAAGAAAAGCAGGGTTCGCATTCATCTCCCCACATTACAGCAAAGGTAAACCCAGCTAAATATAACTAAGATTCAGTTGCCAGGCCTAGGATTCTGCTCGAAGAATCTTTGGGTGAAAGAAATCTCACAGTATCCATATTGATTGGTGACTACATCTGGAAGGAAATGCAGACTGCTAGGTCTGAATCGGGTTTGAACATACACTGGAGATGACCTCGCGTGGCAGCTGGGAGATAGCTCTTCTCTCCGGGATAGACACACGTTTTTGACGTGAGACCTTCAGAACCTGCAGTATGCCCAACAGTCACAGAAGCGTTTTCAAAAACCAAAAAAGAACAGCCCTCCAAAATAGATCTTTGGAATTAGTTTTCAGATTCAAATCAGATATTTTCCATTAAAATTGCACTTCAATGTCTGGTGTCATGGAAACCAAATACCTGCTTTGTAAATTCATGAACAGAAAAATGAAAAACTGAATGAGAAGTGGGTAAGTAGCAACAGATAAAACTTTAGTTCACTTTGTAATGACGATTGAAAGGAAATGGATTTGGGGTTTTTTTTTTTAAATGATATAAAACACATCCTTTCTGACCAATGCTCTTTGGGTTGACAAAGTTGTTCCATTACTTCTTTCCGCTGCAGCGGAAAAGTCAAAGGAATATAGGGAAGTGTTGGAGATGTACTTGGGCTGGACCGAAGTTTTCCAGTGAAGACCAGATTTGTTTCTTCACCCCCTGTGCATCTGCTCGCAAAGGTTCATTTTCATTCTCTAGGTTCACTTCAAAGTAAAGCCACCAAGCACAGCATCACTTAGCTGCATTCTTGAATCTCTGTCACATCAGCAACCTCAAGAACTGCTTCTGTGGCATCTGTAGGAAGTGGAGCCTTGCAGGAGGAAGTCTGTCACTAAGGGTGGGCCTGGAGGGCTTGTAGTCTGGACCTGCTTTCTGTTTCTCCTCTCTGCTTCTTTCGTGCAAATGTGACCTTCCAGCTTCCTGATCCCATTGTTGGGCTTTCCCTGCTCTTGTGGATGTCATCCTGCTGGATACTCAAGTCAAATGATCCCTTCCTCCAAAGTGGCTTTTGGTCAGGCTGTTTCATCACAGCAACAGGAAAGTGACAAAGGCAATGCCCAGCTGTGGAGTTGACCAATGGGAGAAACAAGCTGGAGTTTTTGAGTGAGTGGCCAAGTCTTTTTAGGCAATGCTTCCTCAGGTCCACGAGGGTTCTCGCTAAGGTAAGAAACACCAAAACTGTCCATCAGAGCCTCTTTTAGTTACCTTTCTGTTGTCAAAATAAAGCCATGGCTGAGGCAATTTATAGATGGGCCAGCTTACTTGGGGCTAAGAGTCCAGAGGGAAAAGAGACCTTCACTGTCACAATGCATGTGATCATTTGAGAGTATCCCCCAACGAGAATGTTCCACAAAGGTTCTGACATATGGGTATTTGGTCCCCAGTTAGTGGTACTATTTAAAGAGACTTAGAAGGTGTGGTCTTTCTGGAAGAACTATGTCACTGGGGGCGGGCCTTAAGAGTCAAAAGACTACCATTTCGAGTTTACTGTGTTTCCCATTTATGGTTCTAAATCGTAATCTCTCAGCTGTTCCTGCCACCATACCTGCTGCCTACTGCCATGCTTTTCCTGCTGGGATAGTGATGGGCTCTCATCCTTCTGGAACTAGAAGCCTAAAATAAACTCTTCCTTCTATAAGCCATGGTTGTGGCTTTATAACAGCAACAGAAAAACTCACTAACACAAACCAAGACTCTGCATAGCTTTGCTATGCATCATTACTCTCAGGCGTCCTCTGTGGTTCATCTACTCTTATTCTGAGTCAGCAATGGGACTGAGGACCAAAGTGCCCCAACCTTGGTGGCTTAAAACACTACTTACACTATCTATCTCTCAGTTCTGAACGTAAGAACTAGGTTCTTTGCTGAGGACTGAATAGTCAGGAAATGTTTGTTGGCTGAAAAAGCAGGACGTATTCTAGGTTCCCATAGGTATATACTGTTTTTCTGAGGTGCTGAGGAAGACTGTCTTTCCAGGCCCATGTGGGTGGGTTCTCTGAAGAATTCGCTTCTATCTGGTCTAAACTAAAACTCCTTTTTTCTTATTGGCCAAGAACCACTGTGACACTAGTGGCTGCTGTCAGGACCTTGTTCCATGGCCTCCTTTCTAGGAAAATCAACAGTAACATGTGGGAAATGGCTCTCTCTCCTTTTTTTGTTTTTTGTTTTTTTTTTTTTTTGGAAATAGGGTTTCTCTGTAGTTTGAGAGCCTGTCTTGGAACTAGCTCTTGTAAACCAGGCTGGCCTCAAACTCACAGAGATCTACTTGCCTTTGCCTCCCAAGTGCTGGGACTAAAGGCGTGCACCATCACCTCCCAGCAAATGGTTTCCATCCCACAAACCTCTCCTCCTTTTCTAACAGCCAGAAGGAGACTGCTTTTAAAGGGCTCACATCATTAATTCAAGACCATTTGCCCTGTACAGCATCCACTGACCTAAAACTGTAACAGCTTCTGTGAAATCCTTCACCCTAGCCCAAAGATTGGCATGAGAATGGATAACCTGAGGGCTGGGAGTCAGGGTGAGGGAGATGTCAGTCTGCTGCTCGCTGCAGGGCTGATGTTGGCCTGTGGGTACCGAAACCCAGAGAACCCTTTGTCTTGGATTTGTCTGTGGTTCCTCTGGTTGGGGTTTGCGATTCATTTAGAGGAGAGGAAGGAAACTGGTCACACAAAATATTTCATAAGCTTAAAAATTACTTAAAGTTCCTCATCGCAGTCCTAAACCATACTTCCATTCAATGATAACACTTCACCACCTTAGTCCTTGCCTGCCATGGACTACTTGTTCGGGAAGATAAACCCAGTGACTCACCTGTACCCACAACTGCTGCTTGGGCTCACAGAAGAGGGTATCCATAAATGACTGTGACAACAAGGAACGGGGCCCTGGGTAGTAACCATGTTTTCTGTGATGCCCTGTATGAACAATGGGAAAGCCCATTAACTCAGGGGCTCCAGAAGAAATGATAAGGCTGGCAGAACAACAAAGGTATTAAAAGTAAACACAAACATGGTCAGAAAAAAA
>JAQHUG010000258.1:142988-172494 GCA_028555095.1 Dicrostonyx torquatus | reverse complement strand
GGCGGGACAGTAACCCCAACAAGCAGGCCCTCATGTTACAGGACCCTGAAGCTCCCTTGATGAAATTAATGTTCTTCTAAGAGAGGGTGCCTGGAGCATGCTCTCTCATCACCATGTGACAGTATGCCGTCCAAAAAGAGAGATCTCAGAAAATCTGCCAACACCTTGATCTTGAATTTTCCAGCCTCCAGACCAGCTCTTCGTTACAAAGGCCCAAACATGGCAAGATACCCACAGCCTCATCAACACACAGTTCGTTCTCCTTTATGTTCGTTTCTGACAAACGCTTGTATGTGAAGCTCGGAGTCTATGCTGGAGATGGTTGTTTAGTTTAGCCCCTTGGCACACGGGGGGCGTGTGCAAATGAAGCGATTAGATCAAGAGTTATGATCGGGAAATTCAAATGCTACTAAACCACTGTTGCTATTGCTGTTGTTTTCAAATCCTAACAACCTCATATGGGAAGCTGCTTCCTCCCAAGAGGCGTCACTCACCTGGACCAAAGGTTACAACAGGACCAGAAATTCAAGTATTTCCCTAGCAAATTTCAGGAACAGCACCTTAATCACATCTTCGAGCTACCTTATAACTTGGCAAGAAGTAAAGGTGGAACTTAATTTACAAGTAGGCTACGTGGTGTGGATCTGGCTTTTAAAGCTTTGTCTAAAAGTTGAGTGTGGGATGAGGGATTTAGCCTGTGAAGATGACAGCCTGTCTCCGAGTGAAAGTGTTGCTACTGAGAAGCCATTAATGTAATACTCAAACGACTAGAATTCTTCAACTCTAAATATGAGTGGGGCAAGTCATTATTGCCTTAGAAGTTGAAGGGCATTTTGAATATCTGATGTCTGAAGCTACTAGGGATATTCCTACTGATGGGACCCTTCTCACGGGAGAGAGCAACTCTGTTCCTCTCTCATTCTCTGATTCAAAGAGAACCAATAATGGACGCTTCACAAAATAATGGCTAATCTCAGATATTTCTTTATTGTTCTTGACCCAAATCAATGGAAAGGAAAAGCCAAACAAGAAGTGGCACATGTCATGAGACAATATGAACGCCAGGGAGGGCACCATGTGTCTCTCATGGCACACCCTGACATCCTCGGGGAAATCCTCATATACCAACACATATGCTCCCTTTAAGAAATCAGCCTTGGCTCTATGTTTTCTTCCCCTTAAAACACTGATTGCTTTTGATGGTGCCTCTTTTATAAAATTTATCATGTACTGTCTCCATTTGTAATATTTGGAACAGATGTTCTATTAGACAGTGTGGGCATATTTTATGATTTTTTTTCCTTATTTCATGCACTGGAAATGCTCACTTAAACATTTTTGGATATAAAAATGACTTGTTGTTTTGTGAAATGGCCATGTTGTCAAATTGCATTCTAAATATTTATATGAATATGTATAGACCCAGGCTACTTTCAACCCTGCTTAGAGAAGATCCATTTTGCCAAAGACCACAGACAATGGAGATACAGGTAAGTGGTCATAGTGGTGAGGATTACAGACTCGATGCTCAGGTATGAACTGGGCATCTACATCAATACCCCGCCCCCAACAACAACAGCCAAAACTCCACCACAACCAAGGCTCAGGGAACACCTTGGAAGAAGAGGGGAAAGAATGTAAGAGCCAGAGTACGGGGAGGAGCGCTGTGGCTATGATGTGGAGATTGGACTCATAAACTTCTGTGGTTGCCTTCACAAGCTCTGCACAAAGTTAAGTCAGCAAAATTTCCTGTACGGATGCAGTAGATGGTCTCTAGGCCAACCCGCTACTGTGGAGTTATTAGCAGTTACTAGTTGCTGGAGAGTAGAGCATCATTCATTCTGAAGATGTGGTCCCAGGTAGGATTCCTATGTTTCAATGGATGGCGCCATACCATGGGTAGCAGATTTAGTGAGTTATCAAAATAAAAAAATAAAAAAAAAGGCATGGAATTGGGAGAAGATACGCTGGGGCTGTTCTGAGAGACTAATCTCTGAACTAAGTAATTAGCATCTTAGGTCTTAGCTATGCCCTCTTGCAAGAGATTATCCCAACTGTACTTATCAATATCATACACACCACCCTTCCCATAGAGGAGCCTAGTAGGGCACAAGATTTGTTCTGAGTACCAGCTGCTCCGGACTACCTGGCGACTCGGTACATACCTTTGGGGAAGGGTCAGCCTATAGAAAGCCATGGGAAGCCGTCTTTCTCTAGTTAACGTCTCTTAGCTTTCTTGCTAACAACACAAATCTTAGAATTGTTGTCCCTATTACAGTACAACCCATACCTGCATCAGGCTTTTGCTTCCACTTCCTTGCCAAAGTGCCCCAGAGAAAGACACCCAGGACTGTCTCTATAAACTTCAATGCCGTTTTCAGTTCTCTTCTGTCCTTCTCAGGGCATCATTTGGCAGACTGTCATTGCCCTTGTTCGGTTTGGCTTCCCGAATGCTACACCCCTCCCTTTCTGGCGTACTTCCTAACCATTGGAGGTTCTCCTGCTCTCCTTACTGATTCACCCTCACAGGTCTTTCAGCTCTTGAGTAACCCATAGTACAGTGCTTTGTCCTCATTCACTTGGTAAGTGATAGCCTCCGACCTCACGTTTCACACGCCTGCTCATCACCATTCAGCCTCAGGTGCTGTGAGGCACCTCAAGCTCCAGCCTCCCTCCTGATTATCTTTTCCCACTTGTTTCCCCCTGGTCCTCCCATTCTGATAAACAGCACTTTAGCACTTTCTCTTCTACATTTGAGGTGTGTGTGTGTGTGTGTGTGTGTGTGTGTGTGTGTGTTACATACATGTGAGCATGCAAATGCATTGTAGCCATGTACACACGTGGGGAGACTAGAGTAGGGTATCTGAGGTCCTTCTCTGTCGCTCTGTGCCTTATTGTCCGGAGACAGAGTCTCTCACTGAATCAGAAGCTCAGCATTTCAGTTAGGCTAGCTGACTAGCAAACTCATGGGATCTGCCTGACTGTACTTCCCAATGCTTGGCTGACTGGCACAGGCTCAGACTTTCTTACCCACTGAGTTAGCCCCCTTGTCTCCATTTCTATATTTTTTTTATGAGTAAAACATTCAGTTTGCATCTTTGAATTATCTCCTATTCATAATTATTTTATATTCTCTAACTCATTAACCAATTCACTATTCAATTGTACCAGCTCTTCCTTGGAAACTCACCCTGACTCTGATCATTTTTCACTGCCCCCCCTTATCTCCATGCCAGTTTAAAGCAGCGGACACACGCTCCCCTGCTGCTTTCACCCAGTCTCCCTACAGCGCATCCTCCAGATAGTCGTCAAAAACGAACCCTTTGAAAGCCTAAAGTGAATCTTCCTGATCCTCAGCATAGATGGACAGAGAAAACAGAGACTTTCTTCAACGTATCCATTACGGCAGCCCAATCTCTAGGAAGGAAGAGGCTATGGAAGGAAGCCGTGCCGACGTCTGGGGGAGTTGGTTGGAGGTGAGACAGAACGGGAGTTGACATTACTCAGAACAAAGTTTATAAAAGAGAAGTAGAATCTTGAACTCACTCATTGTCCTAGGCCTTGGAATTTCTGTCAGAATGTAGGTTTTTGTAGAGAGGTAGGCAGCTCCCAACCTGGAAAGGCATGTGGTTGAAATTATAGAAGAAAGACAAAATCCTGAAGAAAGCTACTGGGTGGAAGGCTGGAACAATTCTTGAGGGGAGTGGGGAGCCCTGGTGTATACCCACAGTCACGCTGGTTCTCATTTATCAGAGTAAACACTCGCCTGGCCACATGGCTAGAATGTTCTGACAAAGCATGCCAGATGTTACCAATAAAGAGAGCCCTTCTTTTTACATACCGTTATTGGCCTAATATTTTCTCTGTTTCCAGCTCTTGTGAAGGCGTTGTTGACAGTTTGATGGACTAAGGACTCACTCTGGGTTTGATTGCGTCTCAATCACCAAAACCCCAAACTGAAAGGAGAGTAACAGCTAACTATCTGTCTTGACTGAAAAATGTAATAATAGTAGCTCGGATAGGATATCCTGAGTAAAAAATGGTTTCACATGAGAAAGGTCCCAGAGGCTGCTGTATAAGCCCTATTAGTTGGCTTCCAGAGTTAGAGGATATGAGAGGCAGATTATGTGTTCTCGACTGAAGATTAACTACGAGGAAGAAAGACAAGGCAAGCAAAGGAAAAGCCCATGTTAACTAGCCATGTGGAATATACGCGAATCCATCTCTAAGGACACAGTCATTTGTAAACCTTAACTGCCTTCTTGGTAATAATGACAAAATGTAACAACTACCATTCATTTAATGAATATTTTAATCAGATACTCATGTCTATATTATTGTAAATATTATACAGAAAATATGTGTTCATACATTATTCTATATTATGTATGAAATACATATTATAGGTAGAGAGACTGTTGGATGATAGATGGATAGGTAGATGTATGGATGATAGTTTTTCTCACGAACCCACAAGACAGACATTAATACCCCCTTCTCTTTGCTTTACAGCGTTTCTGGCTTTCTTTTTCCGTTCTCCTACCTTTGTTTTCCTTCCCTTTTCAGGCATTCTTAGCCACTCACTGGTATTAGCTACAGACTGTTTTGCTCACGAGAATGGAGGGGCAAGGCTAACATGCCAGGGCATGCTTAGGTCAGTACTCTACGTAATGTATTTTTTTGCATTATCCTTGAGGGTACATATTAGGTACTTGAAGTCCTTTGAGTCTCGTCTCCTCTCCAGATTGAATTTGGTATGGAATGTTTGCAAAGCCAAAGCTAGAAACAAAACCCCCAAACAAGAACAAAGACTCTCTTTTTATTGTTATGTATCCATTACGTAGATGGGTTTCATAAGGGCATTTCAGATAAGTATATACTCAACTCTGACTACATCCACTCCTTTCTTCCTCTTCCCCCTCCTTCCCCAAATCCCCTTTTGTTCCTCAAGTCACCCTTCCATCTACTGACACTCTTTTTTTGTTTTGTTTTGTTTTGTTTTTCGAGACAGGGTTTCTCTGTAGCTTTGGAGCCTGTCCTGGAACTAGCTCTTGTAGACGAGGCTGGCCTCGAACTCACAAAGATCCACCTGCCTCTGCCTCCCGAGTGCTGGGATTAAAGGCGTGCGCCACCACCGCCCGGCTTCTACTGACACTCTTATATACATTTGTGTGAAATCTTTATTCCACTAGCACTATAATATATGAAGGTGAAATTCATTTCTAGAAGAATGGGGTGGGTAAGGGGGGGATGACAGATTTTTCTCTGAAGATGCTTTTGCCTTTTGTAAGTGGGAGCTAAGTTTCAGAATAGTTAGATTAGAAGCCCAAAATGGTAGCCAGGGAAAATGTGTATTCGATTCAGGTCTATTCCAACAGGTCCTCTCTTCAGTATTTGTAGCCTGCAACACACATGTCTTAAAAACCATCTGTATGAGTGACCCAGCTTTGACTCCTTTGCTTGAATCCTCCTGCGGACCCCAGCTGCTGGAGTTGTGGCAGAGGTGGGAAAGGCAACCCTGTGTGATGGACTAGGGGTATATATAGCCCAAGAACCTGCAATTCATTCTGTAACAAGACAAATAAAAACTCTGCCTGAAAACCAAGTAAGTGATTGAAACAACACTTTCTACCTGGAGCTCGACTCACTTTTCCCTACAGAGGCTGCACTTTTCATTCCCGGTACCCAGTCCAATGCCAGGAATCCATGTGGGCAGGCCGCAGAGAAGGCAGCCGATCTTATCCTGGCTCGGGTCTTGTACATGGGACTTGGGCTCTGTCCTTTGCTCTGGGATGGTAAGTGGTATTTATTATAGTAGAAATCTTTTTATACCTCCACCTCCCATTTTTCACTACCTCTTCATTTTTCTGTCCTTTTATGGACGATGTAAACATCAGGGAAAGCATGCCGTATTCCACTCTCCTTTTGTTCCTTGACCGATGTTCACTATGACTGAGCAGACAGTACCCGTCATGCCATAAAGTGAGGGCCATAAAACAGGTAGTACTGAAACTGTTAGAATCGCAGTTAAATCCCTCTAAAGGCAACTGTGGATCTTGTTTCCTTTTCTTCGGGATTAAACCTTGTTCCTTTTCTTGGAGGTTCCCTCTTCATTTCTCATAGGTTGACCCTTACAAAGAATTGCCCTGACAAAGATCCAGGGAAGATCAGATTCTTCCTGGCTAGCTGTTTGTACAGATGACAGCTGGCACAAAGGTACAACTGATGGGGAAAGGTTTTATCCTATCAGGCTAATAGCCACGTACAACTCATCAGTGACTACATAGGTAGACATGAGACACAGGTAAGAAGACTGAAGGAAAATGCTAGGATGCAGCACATGCTGGGAGGCCAGAGACTTGTCAGAGACAGAGGACAGGCAGTAACTGTGCTGTAAAATCAAGGTTACACACACACATTGATATTTTTATTTACATATAATTCTTAAAGACAGAAATTGTTGCCAAGGACAGAACCCAAAATCCAAAAGTAATTATTATTTTAGGTTATAAAATGAGGGGTAGCGGTATAAGAGGGAGATGGGAAAACACTTCCTAAATGCATGCATTCATAAAATTGCAGCCTCAACAGTAGACACAGCACAGTTTAGTATCCCTAGAAAGAAAAAGATACAAGATATTACAATGTTCCTTGACTCCTTAATTCGCCTCAGCCAGGTGCTGATGGGACAGACTTAGAGTAGGCACGGCTGTCTGTGCCACTCCCATCTCTGTCCACCTGTGTGACCTTGCCAACTCCCCCAAGCAGTCAGCTTAGCCTGCATCTCCTCGCCATTCCCACTCCACACAGATACGTCGGGTGCCTTGTGTCTAACTGCTCTTTGGGCTGGGTCCCAAGGAGAACCCTCAAGAAGTCAGAAGAAAGGTTTACCAATTTCAGGTTTTCTAGAGTTGATGGCTTATTTAAAAATAACATGAATGTGTGGTCATTGCCCAGTGTGCGTGCTTCACTAACCAAACTACTCTGAAAAGACTCCCTTTGTGTACATTAGCTTTAAGACAGAAAGCAGCTATTACAGAACAAATAGAAATTATTATATGTATGTTACGGTGCATAAATTAATCCCTCTAACTTTGTTTTCTGGGTCTGTTTTCCACCGTGAAAGGCACCTGCCTCTCAGTGCTCTTCATCACCCCGCTGGGCACCCACTTCACTGCTTCCTGCCCAGGTTTGCTTCAAAGTCTTTGTTGGCACTAGCCAATCCTAACTAGCCAGCCTTCTTCAAGGTCCCCATGAGATATAAAATAAAGAAAAAAAGCCATGGCTCTTGTTACCACGGAGGGCATGCCCATGTCTGTGATCTATGCCGCCATCAGAAGCCATGGGTCGTGTTACCACTGAAGGTCATGTAGATATCTATCGTCTGGGCTGCCTCCTGAATCCATGTTGATATCCATGGGTCGGGCTGCCACTGGCAACCATATTGGTGTTTGTGGCCCATGTTGTCCAGAAGGCCATATTGATATTCTTGGCCTGTACAGCCACTATGGACTATGATCGTGTCCGTGGTCTTAGTTGTGGCAGAGGTCCATAGTGATGTCTATGGTCTGCGTTGCCACCAGAGATCATGCTGAGATCCATGACACATGCTCACATCGGAGACCATGGTATGTGCTGTCGCCAGAAAACCATGTGTCTATGATCCATGATCTGTGCTCCCACGGATTGTAAAAAACAAGGAGGCTGCTTTTGCAATTTATCCATGAATGCAGATGCACAGTTCAGAAAGAGGGGCAAGAAGTCTTCTGTGACAACCCCTACCTCCCAAAAGAAACAGTCTAGACAGAAAGCCACTGAAGAGAACTCTTACAAGTTGTGGTAAGGATGCTGAAGTGTAGCTCTCCACAGTTGATTCCTTCTGGCTGGGGTGCTGGTGGGGGAAGGACTCAGTTTTCTTTAAGGAACTGGCCACTAGGAGTCCGACCATGCTCCAGTGAGTGTATGGGCAACACAAATTGAAGGTGGGTTTGTTTTTTTTTTTCTTTCTGGTTTTTGGTTGTTTTTCCTTTCTTTCTTCTTCTCATTTTGGAAGGGAGGTCACAAGAGTGGGAGGGCTGACCCGGGAAGACTGGGAAGTAAGTGTGATTGGAGCATGTGTTATGAAATTCCCAAATAACCAATATACATATTATGTTGGGGGTGGGGAAGAAAGCAAGTTCAGTTGAGCATTACCCTGCCTCTGCTCTGTGGCTGAAGTCACAGAGTGGTCAGCTGCCTCATGCTCCTGCCACCATAACTGCTCCCTTAAACTGTGAACGAAAATAAGCCCTTCGTTTCTTAAGCTGCGTTTGCCACAACTGGAAAAGTAACTAACCCATCCACTGAGCTCTAAAGTAGACCTTCCCCATTCTTCTCCCCTCCAACCCTCATGAGTCCAAGTGAATAACGCTGACCTCTTCCTTTTAGGCTCTGGGTCCCACCTTCTAGATCATCAGCAATCATCGTCAATGATGCCCATTATCTTCACAATTTAGAACTCCTAGGAGATGGGTAGAGCTTGCGTCATTTCTGCTTTACACACAAGAAAATGAAGCTCCGGCATGGTTAAACAGCCCATAAACATTGCCCGCAGAGAGACAGTGATAGAGTTCTGGCTGGATCCCAGCTTGTCTGCATCTTGTGTGTTCTCCAATGCCCCAGGTTCCCCCTCCAGAGCAGTGCTGAGTAGGCAGCAGCCTAAAGATGCGATTGCACACTTCCCTAAGCCAGGGTGATGGCTCACGCCTGTAAGCCCTGCATTTGTGAGGCTGAGGCAGGAGGATTGTCATGAGTTTAGGGCTCACATGTGCTACAGAGGGTCAGGTGACCCAGAGTTACAGACTGAAATATTGTCTCAAAAAACAAAAACAAAAAACCCTCGAGATTTTGATTTTTTGTAACTTCTCCTTTGTTGTTCCTGGCACTCTATCGACTACCACGGAGTAATGTTTTTGAAGAAACGTAACCTTTCCTCCCACCTTCAGTTTCAGATCAAAGTATCCTGGGATAGTGCTGTCACCTCTGAGAACCTGAAATAAATGGAACTAACTCAAACTTTGAAGCCTCGCATGCCTAGTTCAAAGCCTGGCTTGTTCATATAAAGTCACTTAATGTTTATATGTATATGTGCAGTTGCATTTAGTTACACACACTTCCACACGTGTGCATGCATATACATTTGGAGGCCAGAAGACAGCCTCAGTTGTCCCTTTCTCAAGTGCTATCCATCTTTGGGGGCAGGGCAGAATCTCCCATATGCCTACAATTTTCCTAGTAGACTACACTGGCTGGCCAGCAAGTCCCAAGCATCTGCCCGTCTCTTTCTCCCCGGTGCTGGACTCTCACAGCTACACCAACATGCCCTGGCCTCTGCAACCTGCATGCTGCTGGACCAAACCCAGGTCCGTGTGCTTGAAAGGAAAGCACTTTACCAACCAATCTATCTCCCCAGCCTGAAAAGTGAGTTCTTGGTCTGTAAAACACGAGCATCGGGCACATGACACAGTTATTACAAAGATGTTTGAATAATGTACATAAAGTACCTAATACACACACACACACACACACACACACATATATATATATATATATATATATATATCACAATTTTTCAAATACACATAGTTAAATGTTCCATCAGGGTTCTGAGAGTTTAGATTGGATTGTTCTGCCATTCACTAAAAATGGTAACTGCTCACCCTGCTCATTAACTTTCATATCTATGAAACTGTGTCATAATATTATCAACACTATCCTCGCAAACAAATGCATTAATGCATTAAAAGTTGTTCCCAGAGCAGGGAGAAAAAAAAACAGTTAGGTGATAGCCTTAATTATTATCATCACTTCTGCCGTGCGATGAGCTCCAGGTGTTCATCTGCCCAGTATCTCTTGATCCTTCCAAACATCAACACCATATGCTGATGGGACTTCCTCATGATAGACTGGACCAGGACATCCAGAAAGAGAAAGCACTGAAGATAGAAAGGGAAGGGGGAAGTGGGTGGGGGTGAGGAGCATCCAAAAAGTCACAAAAGCAAATTCTGTTATTTCCGCACTGTGGTACCCAGGAGACACCCTCCCAGATAGGTGTTGAGGCCCAGTCCCGGGAAGGAAGGCTGTGGCCTCCTCAAGGCAATACACAGCCCCCTTCGCCTCACCAATGAATGTACCTGCTTGCTCCTGGACCCCCATGTCAATCATGGGCTGCTACTTTCCACCTGCTGCTGACCGTTATTTTCCTCCCCGAGGATACACGTGCTGTGTTTCTCAAGTGTGCAAATGCAATGTGGGCTTTCTGACAAGAGGAAAGAGAACAGGAGTGCTCAGGTATGCTTTGATGGAAAGTGTTAGAACCCCCAGTACTTTGTATCACTGCATATAATGCCTGGGGAAGAGAAGGGGGGCAAGCATTTCAGGTACTGGCAACAGAGAAGCAGCACCCATACTCCCCACCCCTCTCAACATAAAAGAGGACAGTCAGGTATCCTTCACGTCCAGAGAGCAGAGGTCAGCCCCTGAGCGAGGGAGGTCACTGTCGAAAATAGGCTTCAGGACCAAATTATGTCCCTCATGACATGGGTTTGTAGTGCAGAACCAATTTGAAAATGTGGCATGATCAGCAGTCTCGCCCCAGGAGAGACCGGGACCAGTGGAGAGGGGTGTCATAAATCAAGGCTCCGTTGCCCTGAGTGGGAGCCCCGGCTGGACTAGGCCGGGCAGCTGTAAGGCAGGATTGAGATGCATTGGCAGAGCTGTGACGGTGACCCCCAGACTGAAATAATTGGGGTTGGGGGAGGTGCACCACGGGTCAGACTAAGGGTCTGTGGAAGAATGTAAGGGAGGAAGAGCTTTCAAAAGACCTGCCTAGACAATGACAGACAGGCTTTGGTCAAAGTAATTATCTACCATATTCAAAAGCACTGAATTCACTTTTAATGGAGACACACATGTACACACACACACACACACACACACACACACACACACACACACACATGCACCACAAATACACAGGCACAAAAGGAAGGACAACCCTCTTCAGAGAAAATAAAGTACTACTACCGTACAGCAAAAACAATAGATCCCAGAGGCAAAGACTAGGGAAACTTAGGAACTTCATTTCAAAGCAAGCAGTGCCCTCTAGAGGCTTGAAGGACACATGCAGGTGAAGTCGAACAAAAGAAGTTTAAGAGGCGGTGACCCTCAGGCTTTGGACAGCCAGGAAGGGGGAGGATCCTCTTCTGTCTGCCTGTCCATCATCCTGTCGTCCATGTAGAGTAACTGCAGACACGGTGAGGAAGCCTTTAGCTGAACACAGTTGCCAATGGAATGCTGTCATGGGAAGTTTCAGTAAAAATATATCATAAAAGAAGAGACTTCAGGCCGGGCGGTGGTGGCGCACGCCTTTAATCCCAGCACTCGGGAGGCAGAGGCAGGCGGATCTCTGTGAGTTCGAGACCAGCCTGGTCTACAAGAGCTAGTTCCAGGACAGGCTCCAAAGTTACAGAGAAACCCTGTCTCAAAAAACAAAAAAATAAAAATAAAAATAAAAAAAGAGGAGACTTCAGAATACTTTGTAGGGTAAGAAATATTTCTGGAGCCTATATTCTAAGGTATTCGGTCAATTTCCTCAATAAATCTGAATTCAAAAATCATCCCACCAGCAGGCAAAATATAAAAGACTGACAGTGCTCGGGTCAGTCAGTTCCCACAGTGGGTTTCTCAGGAACCGGGATCCCCTCCTGAGCTCCTAGCTACAGTAGCTACAAGTCCCAGGTCCCTCCTAACCAATGACTCCCTCACCACTGCCTTCTCCACAGTTTTCCCTAATGGGCAAGAAAAAAAGACCGCAGTTTCAAATAACTAGATATGACCTCAGAAAACTTCAAACCCATTGGCATCGGGTCACAGGCACGGTGATCTGAGCTACAGACGTGTTGTCACGGAGAGAAACCGTGGCTGACAGTGACCTTCTCTTTCTGCTGGTGGGGGGGGGGCGACAACACAGTAGTAGAAGGTGCCTTAAGTGGGTGCCCCCTTCCTTTGCATGAAGAATTAGCAGAGGTTCCAGCCACTGATCTCTTCCTCCTGGATCCATACTGCATACCAACCACCACCAGGCACTGTATCTAAGTCACTGTCACGTGGCCATCTGCTAGCTTCACCACTATCATCTGAAGGACAAATCCAAACTTCTCAGACATTCAATGCTCTTTCAATCCATGTACTGTTGCACCTTCTAGCTCAGGGCCTGTCTGGAACATTCTAAGCCAAGTTGGCCATCCTCTTATCTCTCCAAGCACACTACATATGCCGCTTACTTATTGCCTTACTGCTGCCACTGGGGAGACTATGTGACCCATTTCTTCTCCTTTCCTATCCAAAATTCAAATTTTACCATTGAAAGACTTGAGCCACACTCAAGACTCATCTTTGCTGAGACTTCCCTAACTATTCCTAACCATTGATGCTATCCTGACCAGTTTGGTCTCTGGAGTATTGCATAAACCTATTTTTAAGTGGTGGAATTGAAGACAGTGAGCCCAGGACCTCACGCATGCTACAAAAGAGCTCTGCCACTGTTCAACCCCTTTTCATGCCTCATTAATTTAAAAATCAAAATGATAAACATCTCTGAGTACTAGCATGGAGAGATGGCTACTTCATTGATGACTTAAAGGAATTAATATAATAAGCATTTTCTGAGTCATTTCTGTTTTTAAAAAGCATGTGTACATATACACATATGTACACATCTGTACACAAATGATTACAATAGACAGTGGTGATCAGGAATTTCCACTTTTCAAACATTCTGTGTTGTTGGACATTTTTCCACTCTGTCTGTATATACTTTTTGATTTTAGGAAAATGACATTTTTTTTTTCAAATAAATCAACAAACATTCACCGCCAAGCACTGATCTGGTTGTTAGGAGGGCTCCAGGGTGGTCTTCACTTTCTAAAGAATTAACATCTGGAAGAAAACCCAACAGAAGACTGAGACGGGCATATACAAAGAGCTACAAGCTTAGGAGTCAAAGCCAAGGGAACTCTGAGACACAAGAATGCCAGCTTTGTCGAGGGCAAAGCAACCAAGACCAGGCTAAACACTGCAGTCCTGACATGGAGGATGAGTGAGTGTCTATTGAGTGCAAAAGAAAGCACTGGGCATTCTTGGTAGAGGGGAAACATGCACAAAAACAGAGGCATTAGGGTGTTGGCTTGTTGAGGTCTGAGAAAGTAATTTGTATGTAGAAAGGATAACATACAGGTTCAAGGAAAGAAATAAGAATCTAGAGTCTGGAGCAAAATCTTCCTAATGCTGTGATCCTTTAATACAGTTCCTCATGTTGTGGTGACCCCCAACCATAAGAATCTTTTGCTACCTCATAACTGCAATTTTGCTACGAATCATAGGATAAATATCTGATATGCAGGATATCTGATATGTAATGCCTTGTGAGAGTGTTTCAAACCAAGGGGGTCTTGACGCACAACTGAGAACCACTGGCCTAGAGTCTTCTCTCCCTTTAACTATATATTATTCTTAGTGGGGGAGGGGACGGGGACAGAGACAACTCTAGACAAGGGCAGGATCGTACTGTGAAGACTGCTGTGACAGGACAGGAGGTTAAATGCCTTCCTGGGTCGCTTCTCCACCTTATTTTTTTTTTTTTTTACTGAACCTGAAATTTGCCATTTCCCTTAGACAGACAGGCTATCTAGCTCCCAGGATCCAATTGTCGCCACCCACTAGGGGGTTACAGGCTGCTTTACACAACTGTGAACTCCAAGGGCTCAGGCTGGCACAGCGGCCACCTTCACCTCTCTGCAGCCCAGCATTCTTTCCACAGCAGCAAACAACAGGCAGTGTGAACATGTGTGTGATATGATCATTTATTTCTCTTGAATTATTTCATATGTATGACGGCTTTTCTGTATCTACTGCACATAACTCAGTCACCAAGTGAGCAACGGAGCAAGTTAGACGTTTGTGCCCAGTCAGAGCAGCAGCAGAGACCGGAGCACATTTTTCCACGAATAGAGTGGAACCTGGGTTGATCGGGGATGTAAATGCTGTAGGCAGCCTGGGCTAAGGACCATAGCATTTATTCCTCAGAGCTCTTCTCGGAGTGATCAATGAAGGAAATGCCACCGCCTCTTGCTTTCCTCTTCCTATCCACCCCAGTTCCCACTGCTCACCCCCACCCCCACCCCTGCTCCACAGATCCCACCCCACAGCGGGCGGCTTTTGTGAGAGGGCTGGAGAGACGGTGGCTTGGCCCAGGGAGCATCCACATGGCTCCCGACGATAACACCTCAAGCAGGAAAAAAAAGACAAACGATTTTCCACTGATGGCAGTGTGTACAAGCCGGCTGAGCTGCTTGGCACAGCCCCTGCAGCTGTGCATTCATGATGTGCTGTGTAAGCCAAATAAGCAAAACAGAAGAAAAAGAAAAAGGGGGGGGACTTTGAACGTTGTAATCAATACAGGCCGAAATTTGCTTGACCCACTCAAGTATTTGCCTCTCCCTATCTGCTCTAAGAGAAGGGGTGCTGGGCTGTAGACGGAAGCCTACCCCTCAAAAAAGTTTAAGCCCCCACTGTGCAGAAAAACAGGAACAGATTCTGCCACATGCGGTGTCACTTGGCTGCGTTTCCCATGCGTTCAGGATGATTTCAGCGGCAAACCTTCCCAGTGGGCAGAAGGAAACCAGACTCGCTGCTCCCACCCTAGGGTGGTGGGGCAAATGGATTCTGGCGTGGAGAGTGGAGCTGCTCCACAGAGTGGAATTTAAATGAAAACTGGTCATCACCGTGCTGATGTAGTCAGAGAAGCTAGCCCGCCATCACAGAGTTGGCCCCTCAGCCTAGTCTTCTACACTAACAGGAGCTTAATTCTAAGTCAGCCAGACCTGCATGTGCTCTTTCCTTTCTTTCTTGGACATTCTCATGAATGAAGACCTGCAGTGAAAGTTAGGGACCGATTCTGCTTTTTTTTTTTCTCTCTCTCTCCCTTCTTAAGGCACCATGGGATGAATAATCAAAATTGGGCCTAAAATGACAAAAAAGAAAAAAGAAAAAAAAGACAATCTGGCCACATTTGGCTACTTTGTCATAAATTCTGGGGTGAGGCTGAGTTAAACGAAGATGGCTCTAAGGACTGTAGGAATGGCTATCATGAAGGCATGAGTTTCAACTCCACAGAAAAAGGTCAGCTGTGGTAACGGCCTATAACCCCAACACTGTAAGGAGGATTCTGGAACAAATTATCCAGTTTTGGCAAAATGATCCCCCCCCTTCTGGGGCTCAGATTGAGGCATTTATTAATTATCAAATGGTGCAGTTTTATCATGGATGCTTCCCCTAGCTCCCAAATAGTTCCCTACACACATCCAAGCTATTCTTCTCATATTATCATCTCAAAGTTTATTTTAAAAAAGTAGGTCATTGACTACAGATAGACTCCTAGAGATCAAATCAGTCAGCATGTTAGCAACCCAGTAGGTTAACAATATTTAGCTGGAAGGAAGGAGCAGAGGCCTGGTGGGAAACAAGAGTCCCCAAAGCCTCCAATTCCACCAAGTTTCACAGGAGGTAATTGTAAAGCAAACAAAGTCTCATCTTGTTCCAATTGAAGAGCTAAGTGAGCACAATTTACATGTAAGTAAAGAGAAAAGGGGGTCACCCAGCAGGAGCCCTTTCTCTGCCCTGAATCCCAGTCAGGGTGTGTGGTTTTTCACTCTGTGCTCACCAGAAGTGTTCGGTGTGACACTGACTGGAACTCATCTCCTTAGGTCCCAGGCTGCAGGAATTTGTCAGTCTTCTGAGATCCCTGCTGAGTTTGCAGGCTCTAACTAGGCAAGGGGTAACGCCATAGCAAATGCAGGCTATGAATTTTTGGTTGATGAGTTGGGGTTCATTTATTTAGCAGGGTTGTTCCCGAAGATGAAAACTCTCCCCGAAATAATCCCCAATAGGAAAAAGTAGGAGAAAAATCTCTGTATCCATCCACTCTTCCCAACCTTATCTCGTATGATGCCAGCAGCTTGTAAAGAAAAGAATCTCCTTCAAAGGTGACTAGGCATTCCGAAGATAAGAAATTAAAATGAAAAAAATTAAAAAACCAACAGGAACTCAACAACTAATATAATTAGTTAGGTATTCACTCAGTAAAAATTAAGCAATCATTAGGAACAGTTTGCTAACTAGTAAAGGAGAGAGACCGTATAGAACAAAATATAAAAGATAATGCCTAACATATAAGTCTGAGTAGGCTAGACCAATGAATCCCAAACTTTCAGCCACTCAACATGAATATTCCAAGTCTACTTCCCATGAGGCCAAGCTCCTCCAGACTGAAGGGTGATGTCATTAAGAGTCAGGCCCAGAATGAATTGAGTTGCCTCTACTTCATCTCATCAGGCAAACAACAAGTACCTGTTGGCCTCTAGAGAGCCAGAAAGATGGGAAAACACTTGGATGCCTGAGGAGAACTAAAAGTCAGTGCCATGATTATGGAAACTGAGCCATCAGAGGTGATAAAACTTGGGCTTTCTCAGAGGGGGTGGGGGGAAAGCATGATTAAGCGTCTAGAATCCTCCCAATCCTAGAAACAGTGGGTGAGGGAGAGCATCCTGTTTCCTCGTCCACTCATCCTCTGAGTGACGGGGCTACCGAACACCATCCCAACATACATATGACTTCTGTCAGGCTATTTCCATGGAGTCACTCCTTTCTTGTGATTTAGAGTGAAGTCTCCCTCTGAACCCTAACTATCTCTCTCCAGTTACCCATCTGTCCTACAGATTTTTGCATATAGTATACAGCACACATTGACCAGCCTGGACTAGATGCCCTTCCACCTTGGAAATGGAGAGCAGAGGACTCAGTTTCCCCTCTTACACCCCAACAGACTCATCTCTGTCTTTTGTTCACACTGCCTCCCCAGCCTAAGATGGCCGTCTTTACTCTGTTTCTTTGTTCTCAAGTCATACATTATGTCTCTGAACACTCATGCCTATTTACTTACATGACTCTGGAGAGTCAGATGTGTCCATTATTTCCCCCTTAAACCGAGAAGCCCTGGAACATCCCAAGGTCAGGAGTAGAACAAAAACAGAAACAATTAGCTAAAGAGGGGAAGAAGAATGATATGAAAAGTTGCCACACCTGAGCTTTGAAACTTTGTTAGAACTGGATTCAGATGCTGGCTTTATTTTGCTAGTTGGGTGCTCATGGCTAGCTTCTCGCTGCTCTCTTCTTCTTCTTCTTCCTCTTCCTCTTCCTCTTCCTCTTCCTCTTCCTCTTCCTCTTCCTCTTCCTCTTCTTCTTCTTCTTCTTCTTCTTCTTCTTCTTCTTCTTCTTCTTCTTCTTCTTCTTCTTCTTCTTCTTCCTCTTCCTCTTCCTCTTCCTCTTCCTCTTCCTCTTCCTCTTCCTCTTCCTCTTCTTCTTCTTCTTCTTCTTCTTCTTCTTCTCCTTCTTCTTCTGCATTTGTTTTGCTTGTCCACTTGAAAAACGGTGGTAGCATTTGTTGTTCAATGGTATACTGAGGATTACAGGACATCTACATGAAGTTGCCAGTACTTTCCTACATGGAGACAAAAAAAAAAATGAGGTTATTCCATACTCCCTGCTCTCCCAGCTGCCTAATCCCATGACTGCATGGCTCCTGCTTGCTTCTTTTTGTGTCTGTCTAATTCCGATGATGAATGAGAATTCTGAATACCTGTTGAATTCCCTATGAAAACTCTTCTAGCATATAAGCTTATGAATAGAAAGCATCCCTCTTGGACAGTGTTTTCTTGTCAGATTGTTACAAAGGTCATTGGCTTTGCAATGACTGTTTGGGCCTCAGTGAGCTCCCTATCCAAGCCCCTGCGGCTCCCATGTCAGATGCCGTGGTCCAAGGCTCAGTGAAGAGTGGCCACACTGTGTAACCAAAAATTACTGAATTATTAGTGTGCAACCAATATTCACCAGAACAATAAATATGGTGACCTCTCACTGAACCCACCAACATTGTTGGAACACTTGGAGAAAACAGAACTAGTGGAGTACTGATTCTAAAACACCATCCTGTACATAGATCACCTATTAGAACTGTGCCTTCTAATCCATTGGGGCATGAATAGAACCGGCTTTCTGACAAGTTCCCAGGAGATGCTCGAGGGTCCACTCTCTAAGAGGCAGGATGGTCGACTGTACAGTCATTGACTTTCCCCCACATCCTCGCCCTGTGATCCACTTATGTGCTAGTGGTCCTCAGAGACAATGTATTAAAGACACTGACAAGTTCTCTTTAGGAAGACCGAGATGGACCAAATAACAGACACGGGAAGGTCTGCATGCCTCACAATGATGCGCCCTGAGTGATGGCACTGTCCTCTCTACAACTGTGACTTCTTTAAAGGCCACTGTATCATCTCACCCGTATTGCATGCTCATCATCTTTCAAAGTACTTGTCACATATCTGGTGGATTCTCAGCAAATATTTATCAAACAGAAGCGAATTCCTCCTTGGCATGTTCTGAAATGCCTAGTGCACACAGCAGGCACTCAATAAAAGCTTGTTGAGTGAATTAATAAAGCTGGGAAGAAGTAATGACTGGGGTGCCGGGTAGAGGAAAATGTTATTTCTCATCAAAATCATCTGAGCAAGATCACCTCTTAGAGCGAGATGGGTGCTGAGGGAATAGCACTGAAGTTAGACAAAGTCCTTGGAAATGAGTAGGCCTCGGCTGGCAGTCCACATCGGTTTGGGTACCATCTGGTGCTATGATTGAAGCATTTTTCATGCTCACTAATAGAGAACGCAGGCTGGCTTTCAGGAGGACTGGGTCAAACCGGTGACTTCTGAGGTCTAAGCACGGAATCAGCTTGCAGTGGATGCAGAGGGCTGGGGACTTGGGCTCCATTTCACCTGCCCGTTGCCAAGAACTTGGCCTGTGTAAAAACAAAGGCCAACTCCAGGGAGTAGCTCCAGAGCCTCAGCTTTATGTGGAGGCCACCAGGGAGCACCTGACGGTGAGGCTAGAGCCAATGAAAGGCTCCCTTCTCTATATTTGGCTCATAAAAGAAACCTTGTGGCTTGATTCCACCAGCTTCCTGCAATCTCCAACAGCAGAACGGCTCCGAGACCTGCAGACAGGCAAGGGAACAAACGAGGGGCAGAGCTGCCAATGGGAAGAACAAAAGATGGCTTGCATTGCTGGAGTTGCATGGGATGTAGCCTAGGAGCTTTGCTTTCATTTAAAAAGAAAAAGAAAAGAAAGAAAGAAAAGAAAAGAGCATTTGGAGTCTGGGATATAGAGGACAGAATAGAATTATTATTCTCTATGAGGAAAAGCAGGGGTGCTGGAGGGCAGATCCCAAGCAGAAATATGTTTAAAGATGCAACAGCTCTCAAGCAACAAGGCGTTGGAAGTTTGTATTTGGCTTCCTTCCATCTCCATGCACTCTTGTTCAAAGATGTCCCACAGATGCCTGCAGAGGTCATTGGGGCTTGTGTGAACGCTCTTGTTTCATTGTGTTTTAAGTTCTCTCTTTGCTCTTTGGAAGGGCTAAGGCAGGGGAATGACTGAAGACAAAGAGCTGGATGTGGATAAGAGTTAAAGTCATTCTTAAAGTTTAATGCGCAGGCCTAGCTGAAGCTCAGCGGCTAGCCTGAACCAGCACAAGTTGAAGAACTCCGAAGCCCTAAATCTAAAGATGGTCCAAAGTCTGAAACTTTTATTATATGAGAACTTAGAAAGTTTGGGGTTTCAATCCTTGAGATTTGGGGAATTCAACCAGTAAACTCCATTAAGAAATGCCAAAAATTGGCCAGGGAGATGGCTAAGCATAAAAAGTACTCGTGATCAAGCCTGGTAATCTGAGTTCTGTCCCCCAGTACTCACTTGATAAAAAGAGAGAACTGACTCCCAAAAGCTGTTCTCTGGCCTCCACATGGACACCGACCTCTGTGGCACACCTATGCTTGTACACAAAATACAAAAATAAGTTAAAACGCAATTATTTTTTTAATCCCCCAGTTTGAAAAACTCTGAAATCTAAAACACTTTTGACCCCAAGTATTTCAAATGAGTGCTATTTGATTTGTAACTAATATTAATTACCAGATCTTTTTTCACTTCTCATGTGCTAGAAGTCACTCACAGTGCTTTGCCTATGCTACGAAATTGTCATCCACTCCACAGATGGGTTGCATAATGATCATTGACATTTTAAAGAAGAGGAAACTATGAAACTATGTAACCGTCACAGACACTTAAAAAAATAAACTGTAAAGTCAGGATTGGAAGCCAATCATTCTGACTCCAGGACCTGTCTTATACAATGTGTTGCCTCTGTGAATGAATACCACCCCTTAGACACCCATGTCTGCTTTGTGTATGGAATCCAGTTCTCGGGCACATTGCCCCATGGCTCCAAGGACATCCCACCCAACAGCAGTGTTCTACTGTGCAAAGTTCTGTGCTGTAGGACAGGAGATACAAACTCTAACCCCCTATCTATGCCCCTACAAACACCCTATCTTATCTCCCATACAGCCCACACTGCTTGCTCTCTTCCCTGCCTGATTCCAACATATATTTTCTATACTTTGTTTATTCTCCTGGGCATTTTTATTTTGCTGTCAAAAATCTATTTGATTATTCTCACATTTTATTGATATCTAATATTCCTCAAAAAATAGCAAACATATAAATATTTCATCTAGATTTCTCTCCATAGCAGAGCAGAGATAGTGAACAAACAAATGAAGAAACAAAACTGCCTCTTTCTTATGTTCCTTCTAGTCACTTGACCTAGAGTAAAAAGTGACATCATGTCAGTGGCCTGTGCTGCTGCTGAGGATATGATGTTGTCCATGGTCCATGCTGTGTGATGTCTGTGGTCCATGCTGCCAGTGGAGAACATGTGGATGTCCACGGCCTATGCTCCCACAGGAGGCCAAGTTGATGTCCGTGGTTTATATTACTGCTGAAGGCCATATGGATGACCGTAGTCTGTACTGTCACCTAAAGCCATGTTGATATCCACGGCCTGTGCTGCCACCCAGAGCCATGATGGTGCCATGGTCCATGCTGCAGCCATGAGCTGTATTAATATCTGAGGTATGTACCTGCAAGAGGCCATGATGGGGTCCCACAACAATAATTCCACCTAGATTGTGGTAATACCACTAAGCTGACAAACACCACCCAAAGGTTGGCTTTCAACTACAAACTACTCAGGACAATTTCAAGATGGCTATCTGAGATGGTACAGCCTCACAGACCTCTCTAGTCAGGACCTGAGAAATCCCTACACTTTTCTATTACACAGTGACTGGACAACAAAGGAAAATCTCCCAGGATTTCACAATTACCACAGTTTTCTCAAATTCTCCTAAAGATGCATCAGCTCCAGAAACCAGCAAGTAATTTTAAGAACATGATGCCCACATTCCTAAAAAGTTTCATGGGAGGTTTTGGGTTGTTCTGTGGGTTATAGATATTTATCATCATTGGGGGGGTTAAAAGTTTTTATTGGTAATGGTCAGGAAAAAAGCTGAACAAAAAAGATTAGATTCAGGGATCTTATTCTGAAAAGAAAAAGGGGGATATAGAAATGATAGGATAAAAGGGTAGATTTTTAAATCTGCTTTTAAACCAAACAAGCAACTATTGGTCTTAAATATTTTACATTGGATGGATTTTTGAATATTGATACAAATTTGAGGTTATTTTTATTATACTATATGTTTCTACTCTTAAAATATTATTGTATATTGATACAAATTTAAAGTTATTTTTGTTAGAGCATACAGTACATACATTTCTACTCTTGTTGGAGAAATATTGTACCTATGCACCTCATTTAACAATGTAATATAAGCTTCTAGCCCTTAAAAGTTATTAATATGGGGGCTGGAGAGATGGCTCAGCGGTTAAGAGCATTGCCTGCTCTTCTAAAGGTCCTGAGTTAAATTCCCAGCAATCACATAGTGGTTCGCAACCATCTGTAATGAGGTCTGGTGCCCTCTTCTGACCTTCAGGCATACATGAAGAAAGAATATTGTATACATAATAAATAAATATTAAAACAAACAAAGAAGTCTGTCAACTATGTACTCAGCATATGTGTTAACATAAATAAATGTTAAATTTTAAAAAGTTATTAATATGAAATATTTAGGATAATAAAAATGCTGATTAGTAGTTAGTCACCTTTCATAATCAAACTTGTAGTCATGTTAGGTATGTTTTCAAGATCAAACAGATATATTTTAGATAGATAAATGTTCTTCAAACACTTTAGAGATCTGCAGAATATAGCATGTAAGATGCTTTAATATAAGGAGTCTTTTATATATGACACTGAGACATGTCTGCTCTTGGCAACACCAATGTACTTCATAGAAGATGATGATGATATGGAGTTTGCTTTCCTTGTGACAAAAGCTAGGTACTAGGCAAGAAATTGCCCTTGACTTTAACTGTTGACAGTATGCTGTCCAAATTGGATAAGCAGGACACAAAAGAAGGTGACTACGGAACTTTGCCAAGACAAGGTAGGAGAGTCCTTCAAAATCTCCTGCTTCTCAAAAATGTCTGTCAGATATATCAGGCCTGTAGGCCAAAGATGGATTCCCCAATGTTATAGAAAAACCTAGGGTGACTGTCTAGGTAGCCAAATGTCCCTGTCATTAGGTAACATCTCATCATTCTGGGGTCTTGTTGGAGGTAAAACCAAAACAATTAGACTTAAATTTTTCCATACTTCTAATAAAAAGGTAAATTAGATATGAAACTTTAGTCTCACATAGATAACATAGATTATGGAATATTTCCTCTGATTTTGTCAAATACAAATGGACTGGATATTATAACTGTAATTTTTACTAGATTACTATTTTGTTGTATATAATTTTACCATTTTAAAGTTAAAACTTTTCTATTTTATTTAGATAAAAGTGGGAAATCCTGTGGAATAATCTTTCAGTACACTGTGTGAGTTATGTGGTGACTTCTTTAAGCTGACTGGTCAATAGCAGGACAGGATAAGGCTAGGAGGCAAAACCAGACTAAAGACACTGGGAAGAAGAGGGCAGAGTCAGAGGAGTCACCAGCCAGACACAGAGGAAGTAGCATGTGTACAAAATGAGGTAACAAGCCATGAGTTGCATGGTAAAACTTAGATATGAAATATGGGTTAATATAAATTGCAAGAGCTAGTTAGTAATAAACCTGAGCTATCAGCTGAGCTTGTACAATTAATATTGTATCTGCATGGTTATTTAAGAATTGGCAGGCAAGAAAGAAAAATCTGCAAATAACTGTGTTGATGTCCATGAGTCTTGTAGCTGCAGGGGGCCATGTTGGTGTCTGTAGTTTGTGTTGCTACCAGAAGCTATGTTGATATATCTGTTATGTGTTGCATCCAAGGACCATATTGATGTCCATAGTTTGTGTTACTACCAAAGACTAAATGGACATTCATGTTCTGTGCTGCCACCTGAATCCATGTTGATGTCGTGGACTGTGTTGCCACTGAGAGCCATGATGGTGTCTGTGGTCTGTACTACTATTGGAGTCCATGCTAAAGTCCATAATTCATGCTGTCACTGGAGGTCATATGAATGTCCATGCTCTATACTCTCTCAAAAAACCATGTGAAAGTCCATGATCCATGCTGACTGTAAAGGGCAAAGAAGTTTCTTTTGCAGTGGTATTAATGACTGCAGACTCACAGTTGAGAATGAAAGGGGCGACCTCTACCCAATCCCCTCAAAAGAAACAATCTATACAGGAAGCCAATGAAAAGAAGTCTTAAAAATTGTGATGCTGAAGTGCAGCTCTTCACAATTGATTACCTCTGACAGAGCAGGAGTGGGGAAGGACTAAATTTTCTTTAAGGGTCTGGTTACTGAGAGTTTGACCATGCTCTAGTGAGTATATGGACAACAGAAAATGGACTAGGTATTTCTTTTCCTTTTTTTTTCTTTCTTTTTCTTTTTTTCTCAGAAGGGGTCACAAAGGTGTAGGTAGACCTGGGAGAACTGGGAAGTGAATATTATCAAGATGCATTATGTGAAATTCCCAAATAACCAATAAAAATATGATGTTGAAAGAAAGTGACATCATTTCAGCTTCAGGAATCCTAGAGGTGCTGGGAGGAGTTCTGCCATGCATACTAGAAACATAAAGGAGGTCTGAAACGATCTCCAAGATATTGGGGCCCAGGGTGGACTCTAATATCTCATTGTATGAGAACTCTAGCCTCAGCAACTCCAGCATTCCCGGTGGGATAGAGAAGAAAAGAGAAGAGGCACTAGGCCCAGACAAGCACCACTGCTCAGAATCTCCTGCAAACCCAGGAAAGTGGAAATGACAAACAAGTGAGTATTTTGGCTCTATTCCCCCACAGCATAATTGAGATAGTGAATAAACAAATGAACAAACAAAACAACTTAGTCTGCTACAATTGTCTCTCTGACTATTTTCTATTTTGCTCAGCCTTCAAGCTCATGCATGTCTCCTATGTAAGTGTGTGGTTAACCTCATGGCATTTGGTCTCCTAGGTCTCACGAAAATGGAGAGGTGTAACTGAATTAAGCTCCCATGGCTTCTTTTGGTGTTTTCCCTGTGGTTGGCTTCCAGCCCAAGTGTTCTGCTTTAGCACTAAGACTGGGAAGTTGTTCTTGTGATGTCCCTCTGACCTCAAACAAGTCCCTCACTTACTTTCCCCTGCCTCTGTGCCACCCAGCATCACCCAGAAAGGTGTGATAATGATGATGTGGTTTCTTTAGCCAGGCTTTAGTGGCAAGTTCATGTTTACAATTGGTCGATTCTGAGGTTTGGGAACTAGTGCTCCATTTTTCTTTGCTATCACAGTGTTGAAATGAGTTACTACAGCTCCTGCTCATGTAATTACAATGATGATAGTCTCTGAGTTTCTTCCAATCCTCACAGAGCTTTTTCACTTCTTCAGATTTTCCACCTAGAAGACTTTACAGTCCCTTTAACTGCTTGCAACTCTTTCCCCCAAATTTCCAGGCTCAGTTTCAACTGAAAGGAAAAAAGCATGGGAACATTGTAAAGGTTTTCAACATAGAAAATCCAAACGGAAAGCACTGCGAACCAATGATGGTACAAACGCAAATGTGAGCGAGATTCTGGAAGTCTTGGGACACCACCTAGGAGTAAAATTTATGAGGAAACAAATCAGCTTTGAGCAATCTCAGGTATAGGCCCGATAGCAGTGCAGTGTATTGGAGAAGAGAGGGAAAATTCATTCAACAACCTAAAAAGCAAGATGGTAACTCCAGAACCTAGTGGTCATGCAACAGAAAGACCTGATCATCCTAACCCAGAAGAAGCAGAAGAAAACAATCTTAAATATAACTTTATGAAGATGATAGAGACCCTTGAAGAGGAAATGAAAAATTCACTAAAAGAAATGAAGGAAAAGATAAACAAAACAGAGACAATAAAGAACACACAAACTGAGGGAATTTGGGAAATGGAAAATCTGGGTAAACAAACAAAAACTACTGATGCAAGTGTAACCAACACAATACAAGAGATGTAAGAGAGAATCTCAAATATTGAAGATTATAGAGGAAATAGATTCATTGGTCAAAGAAAACATTACATCCAACAAATTCTTAACATAAAACATCCAGGAAATCTGGGACACCATGAAAATATCAAACCTAAGAATAATAGGAATAGAAGAAGGAAAATAACTCTAGCTCAAAGGCACAGAAAATTTATTCAACAAAACCATAGAAGAAAATTTTCCCAACCTAAAGAAGGATATTCCTATGAAGGTACAAGAAGCTTATAGAACACCAAATAGAGTGGATCAAAAAAATGTATCCTCACCATAAATACAAAACACACAGAATAAAGAAAGAAAGAGCTGCAAAGGAAAAAGGTTACATAACATATAGAGGCAGACCTATCAGAATTATACCCGACTTTTCAATGGAAACTATGAAAGCCAGCATGTCCTAGACAGATGTGTTGCAGACACTAAAAGATCATGATGTAAGCCCAGACTACTATAGTCAGCAAAGCTTTTAATCACCATCAATGGAGAAAACAAGACATTCCATGACAAAAACCAAATTTAAACAATACCTATTTACAAACCCAGCCTTACAGAAAGTACTAGAAGGAAAACTCCAAACCAAAAAAAGTTAACTGCACCAAAAAAAAAAAACCCCACAGGCAACAGATAACCTCACACCAGCAAACCCCAAAGAAGGAAAACACACAAACACTACCATGAAAGAATAACAGGAATTAACAATCACTGGTTGTTAATGTCTCTATATCAATGGACTCAATTTACCTATAAAAAGATGGTGCAGGACAATTCTGTCAATCATGTTTTAAATAAACGCTGATTGGCCAGGCAGGAAGTATAGGTGGGAAAACCAGACAGGAAGTAGAGGTGGAGCAAGGAGAACAGGAGAAATTGGGAAGCAGGAAGCTTCCCTGGGNTCATTCCAGAGATGCAGGGATGGTTCAACTTATAAAGATCTGTTAACCTAATTCACCATACAAACAAACTGAAAAAAAAAAACCCACATGATCATCTGATCAGATGCTGAAAAAGTTTTTGACAAAATACAACACCCCTTCATAATAAAGGTCTTGGAGAGAGCAACGATATAAGAAACATACCTAAACATAATAAAGGCAATATACAGCAAGTTAATAGCCAACATCAAACTAAATGGAGAGAAACTCACAGCGGTCCCACTGAAATAAGTAACAAGACAAAGTTGTTCACTCTCTTCATATCCATTCAATATAGTTCTTGAGGTCCTAGCTCGAGCAATTAAACACCAAGAGGAAATCAAGGGGATACAAATCAGAAAAAGAACAAGTCAAACTCTCACTATTTGCTGATGATATAATAGTTTACATAAGTGACCCCAAAAATTCTACCAAGGAACTTCTACAACTCATAAACACTTTCAGTAATGTAGCAGGATACAAGATTAACTCAAAAAAAATCAGTAGCCCTCCTTTACACAAATGGTAAATGGGCTGAAAAAGAAATCAGAAAAACAATATGCCATTCACATAGCCATAAATAGCATAAAATATCTCAGAGTAACTCTAACCAAACAAGTGGAAGACTTGTATGACAAGAACTTTAAATCTTTGGAAAAACAAATTGAAGAAGACGCCAGAAAGTGGAAAGATCTCCCATGATCTTGGATAGGTAGAATTCACATAGTAAAAATGACAATATTACCAAAAGCAGTCTACAAATTCAATGCAATGCCTATCAAAATTCCAGCAAAATTTTTCAAAGACCTCAAAAGCAGAGTACTCAACTTCATATAAAAAACAAAATACTCAGCATAACCAAAACAATCCTGTACAATAAAAGAACTTCTGGAGGCATAACAATTCTTGACGTCAAACTCTATTACAGAGCTACAGTACTGAAAACAGCCTGGTATTGGCATAAAAACAGACAATAAAATCAATTGGGCAGCAGAGGAGTGTGTGCCTGAACTGAACTTGTCCCATAGTTACTTTGTTGAATATCCTAAGCGTCACCATAGAANACAAAATGAATATGAAAGCAGAATTCATCCTTCTGCTGTATACAAGAAATATACTTCAACCTCAAAGATAGACATTACCTCAGAGTAAAGGGATGGAAAAAAGATTTTCCAATCAAATGGACCCAAGAAACAAGTGGGTGTAGCTCCAAGCTACAGAGAAACCCTGTCTTGAAAAAAACAAAAAACAAAAAAAGAAAAGAAAAGAAAAAATGTAAATATATCCATACCTATCCCCATGTACAAAACTCAAGTCCATATGGATTAAAGACCTCAATATAAATCCAACCACACTGAACATGATAGAAGAGATAGTGGGAAGTAACCTTCAATGCATGGGCACAGAAAACCACTTCCTAAATATAACCCCAGTAGCACAGACACTGAGAGCAACAATAAATAAATGTGACATTCTGAAACTGAGAAGTTTCTGTAAAGCAGAGAACACAGTCAATAAGACAAAAAGGCAGCCTACTGAATGAAAAAAGATCTTCACTAACCCCACATCAGACAGAGGACTGATCTCCAAAATATATAAAGAACTCAAGAAATTAGACATCAAAATACCAAATAATCCAATTAAAAATGTGGTACAGATCTAAAACAGAAATTTCTCAACAGAATTTTAAATGCCTCAAAGACAGTTAAGGAAATGTTTAGTGTCCTTAGCCATAAGAGAAATGCAAATCAAAATGACTCTGAGATACCATCTTACACATGTCAGAATTGCTAAGATAAAAAAATACCAATAATAGCTTGTAATGAAGAAGATGCAGAGTAAGGGGAATACTCCTCCATTGCTGGTGGGAGTACAAACTTTTACAACCACTCTGGAAACCAGTATGGTGTTTTCTCATAAAAGCAGGAATCAACCTACTGCAAGACCCAGCAATACCACTCTTGGGCATATACCCAAAGGATGATCAACCATTCTACAAGGACATTTGCTCAACTATGTTTATAACAGCAGTATTTGTAATAGCCAGAACCTGGAAACAACCTAGATGCCCGTCATCTAGGGTACATTTACACAATGGGATACTACTCAGTGGTAAAAAATTTGTATGTGAATAGATGGAACTAGAAGAAACCATCCTGAGTGAAGTAACCCAGGCCCAGAAAGATGAGCATGGTATGTACTCACTTATAGGTGAATACTAGCTCTAAAGCAAAGGATAAAGAGCCTACAGTCCGTGATCCCAGAGAAGCTAAGTAGCAGAGCCCTAAGAGAAACATACATAGATTTCCTCTGGAAAGAGGAAATAGACAAGATCTCTTGAGAAAATTGGGAGCATGGGGGTGGGAGGAGAAGGACAGTTGGAAAGGGAAAAGGAGGGGAGAAGGGGATGGGAATAACTAAAGGGAACGGGATTGTCAAGTTGGGGGAAGGACAGAGATGAAGAACAAGGAAAGAGTTATCTTGATGGAGGGAGCCATTATGGGGCTAGCAAGAAACCTAGCTCTAGGGAAATTCCTAAGAATCCACAAGGATGACCCCAGCTAAGACCCTAAGCAATAGTGGGGAGGGTGCACAAGCTGGCCTTGCATTGTAGTGAGATTGATGACTATCTTAAATGTCATCATAGAACCCACATCCAGCAATTGATGGAAGCAGATGCAGAGAACCATGGTATTGGGCTAAGTTCCCAAAGTCCAGTTGAAGAGAGAAAGGAGTGAGAATATGAGTAAAGAAGTCAAGACTATGATGGAAACCTTTCAATTCCAGCTTGACAGCGAGGGACCCAGCATAGAATCAAACTAAGCCATTTGAATGTGGGTAACAGTTGTATGACTGGGGCAGACTGTGGGGCCACTGGCAGTGAAACCAGGATTTATCCCTATTGCTTCTTCGGGCTTTTGGTAACCCATTCTCCCTGGAGGGATACTTTACTCAGCCTAGATATAGGGGAGGAGGGCCTTGG
>JAQHUG010000258.1:86150-113139 GCA_028555095.1 Dicrostonyx torquatus | reverse complement strand
TGTGTGTATATGCATATGTACACATGTGTGTGTTGTGTATGTGTAGTGTGTGTGTATTTGTGAATATATATTTATATGTGCTTATATGTGTGGTGTGTATATATGTGTGTGAATGTTATGTGTATATATATATATGTGGGGGTAATATGTGTATGTAGTATATATGTTTATATGTGCGTGTGTTTATATGTTCATGTGTGCTCATGTATATGTATACATATGCATGTAGTATGTGTGTGTATATATGTATGTGTGTGTCTGTGTACAGCTGAAACAACATACACAAAATTTGTGGAAATCTCCACAGAATAAAGGAGCCTTTGGTTGATTCGCAAATACACTAGGGTTCCTGCTCTATGCCAGGACTTCTCTAGAGTCTGAGGACAAAGCTTGGAATATGACACATACGAGGGGAGCTTAATTCTAGTGGAGAAAGATGACAGGAAACAGTAGCACTGAAATAAGGTGTCGATAAGCATGTTGGAACAATGCAATAATGGAACAGAGACTGAGTGTGGAGTCTGAGCAGGGTTACTCAGCCTATCTGGTCAAAAAGCTTGTTTCCGAGGTAACACTTGTAATGAGGTCTACAGGCTGAGGAGCAACAGCCATGTGAAGGTTTGGGGGAGCAAGGATATGATACAAAGATGTGACCAAGAACTTGAAAGGAGTTCAGGCCTCAGCTGCAGTGGAGACTTGAGATAGGCGTGTAATGGCTTGTTTGGTTGTAAAAGTAGGTTGTTTCCAGTTTCTGGCTATTATGAGTAGAGCAGCGATGAACATGGTAGAGTAAGTGTCCTTGTGGTAGGATAGAGCATCCTTTGAGTGTACGTCCAAGAGCGGTATAACTGGGTCTTGAGGTAGATCGATCAATTCCCAAGTTTCTGAAGAGCCACCATATTAATTTGTTTTCAATTATGATCATGCATTTGTACTATTCTGTTAACTTGCAAATTTGAAAATAAAATGTCACTTTTTTTCTAGTACTTTCTATTCCATTTTATTTCTATTAGGCACATTCATGATTCTTCGTTCCATTTTGTGCTTTGTGACTTTGGTTCTGCTGCTCTTTTTTCTTACGACAAGATATAATACTATGGATGTAAAAGTCATGTCATTGTATAGAATAATACAACTTTCTAGTTCTTAAGAAACCATCATTGAGAACTAATTAAATTCCTTATTAAAGATGAATTTTACTCTCAATGTAGTACAGTTTACCTGCAAATCTATTATTTATGCCTGTCAATGAAATGTTTGGGCCACAAACCTGCCCAAATTGAATTCCAAATGGAATATCCACAGATATTCCATTGCAGGGAGCATAATTGACCGAAGGACCTTCTCACTCTCTTGAATTCGCAATCACATTTTTACTGAAGCCGCTCTTCATACACATTGCTTTCTTGCTGTGTCTGAACAGGATGAGAATGCTAGTATAGACAATATAGTGTCCACGGTGTGCAGGACCCCCTTCACTGGGACCATTCATCATGGGATTCTTCACTGTCTTGGATAAACTCTCCCAGACTTTGTTTTGGTCTAAGTCTTCCTGCTTCCTCCTTGTGATTTGCCTCTTCTTTATGTGTATTAAATCTGTATCATTCTAAATCTTTCTCTTCCACTGTTTTTTCTTTTTGTGTGTTCGTTTTTTTCAGAAACCCTTTACTCTGTGTGGCCCTGGCTGTTCTGGAACTTGCTCTGTAGACCAGGCTGGCCTCGAACTCACAGATCTATCTGCCTCTGCCTCCCAAGTGCTGGGATTAAAGGTGTGCGTCACCACCACTCGGCACACTGTTATGTCTTTAGAAAATGTCTCATACACCTTTGATATTGTCATGTCACTCTTTCCTCAGAGTGCTGCATAACCCCATAGCTTTCTCCTAAAAAACTATTTATATATGTGTGTGTGTCGTGCACATATATGTGCATATAAATATATTTTAATATATATGCTTTGTAGCATGTGTGGTTCTGCACTTAACTAAAGACAAGACCTACTGAAATTCCACTCTTTCCATAAAGAGTATTAATCTATCTCATCTGCCCCCAAGAAAAAAGAAATTCTTGGGTGATGGTGGTGCCATAGGCAAATAACAGCAAAACACTGACACATGGACAGATATTTAAGGAGATTGGGGAGCCTTAAGACTGCATTGGACTTTTTGTCCCTTTTTTTTTTTTTTTTTTTTTGGATTTTGGTTTTTCGAGACAGGGTTTCTCTGTGGCTTTGGAGCCTGCACTGGAACTAGCTTTTGTAGACCAGGCTGGTCTCGAACTCACAAAGATCCGCCTGCCTCTGCCTCCCAAGTGCTGGGATTAAAGGCGTGCGCCACCACCGCCCGGCTGATTTTTTGTCCCTTAACAGATACTTGGGCGAAATAATTTAAGAGGAAGAAAGATGTATTCTGGCTCCAGTTTCAGTCCATCGATCAATGGCTAGCTTGCTGTTTCTATGGGGAAGCATGAGATACACATTCTGCAGGACACTTGGGTTGAAAGAACTGACCCCTGCCATGACAGTACCCACGGAATGGCTCTGTAGCTATTGCCCAGCAAAGCCTAGAGCCACTGGTTTCTTCTACAAAGCCTGGAGCCCTCTGTCTTTCCTAGGGAGGGTGTTTGGAGGAGGGAAGTATCTATCCTCAGTGCCCAGGTCATTTGGTAAGAGACCCAAACTGAGCGATGGAAATCACTTCAGCTCCCCACGAATGCTTATTAATTCTTTCAGGACCCTGGGCTGAAGCACAAGAACATGCCCAGCTGGTGGCATGCACTTCTTGTTCTACGTAATCGTAATCATCTGGTGGCGTATACTTCCTGTTTACATAATCGTCTGGTGGCGTATACTTCCTGTTTACATAATCGTCTGGTGGCATATACTTCCTGTTTATGTAGTTGTCTGGTGGTGTACACTTCCTGTTTACATATTGTTAAGCTACAGCTCAACTGCACATTTCATCAACTACAAAAATGATTCTGAATGAAATGGGGGAGAGAGTGGGTTCTTCCGGCCCCTCTAAGGCTAAACACATTGTATAAATGCTGCAGCCATATTCACTAGGGGCAGGATTTTCTCCTAGACCAGGCCCTTTAAAAGCTGGCAGGATCCCTCCCTGCACAAATCCCTATTACAAAATAATGCCAGCAACGAACTTCAAAAATCTGGAGCAAGCCGGTGCAGTCTAGTACATTTTTTTAAAAAATTCAAATTCACTACCATAAAAATGAGCCTCTCCTCTTTCACGGCCTGCAATTCTCCATGACACTCAACTGATGGATCAGCAGACCTGTGCTGTGTAGCAGAAGAACGTTTGCATTCCTCTTTGATCTGATTTCCCCCTATTTAATAGACAATTATAGGTTCTTTAAATTCCAACGGCTCAGAGACAGCAAATAATTACTAGTAGCAATTTTAGGATAAAGCCAATCAAAATGAGTTCAGTTAAATTATGCAACACCAAATAACAGCACTTTTTTATATTATTTTAAATAAGGACAGCTAACCAAAACCCCAAACAATGGTTAAGCTGCCTCCAATCCCTCCTGATAGCCGCCTGTTAAACTTCTGACCTGTTTGTGAAAATCCCCACAACCGTCTACCAAAGGGGATGCGCGCATGATTGAAAACTTCTGTTCTAAGGACACTAAATAAATAATTTCTTTAAGATCATATGGCAGATCTATAATTAATTAAACTCAACATGATATTATCACAAAATAATTTAGCTTTTTCTTAAAAAGGTAAATGTAATTTGCCAATCTGGTATTTGGAAGAATGCGTTGCCCAAAATCAATTCCTTTAGCTTCCAGAGAATAGAAACTAGAGGCAATCTCATTTTAATTATATCTCTTTATTGCTAACAAAGGAATGATTTATGCAATTAAATTAACTGGCTAGAAAATTATTCTCAGCTGGGCTGTCCTAATTCTTTGCTTTCTGAATTGCAGGCTCTTACACTTTCCTGTGTAGATTAATTTTTCTGATATGCAAACAATGCCTCTTGTGTTCATCTTTTTCATTTTTCTATTCAAGTCTCCTTTTCTTTTCGCCAGCGACATGAGTAATATTTGTTGAACTGCTGGGCTTTCTGACTAGCTGGTGCTTTTTTTTTCTCTCTCTCTCTCTGTCCTCTTAACATTAAAAAGATGGGAAAGATCTTTTCTTTCCCAATTTCATTATTCCAGAACAGAGCAAGATTTGAGGGTTTCTTATCTATGGTTCTGGGACAGCAGTAGAAACATGGAAAAACTGCAAAAATGTCAGAGTGCAAAACTGAAAAGCCATTTCAGCAGCTGCAGAAGTTATAAATTAGCCAGGGCGTGCAGGGCTGTTTTATTACTTCCCCTTCTCCCTTTGCCTATGTCACTCCTAGTCTCTCTCTGTCTATCCCAATTATTTCCTACAAAGTACAACCAGGTAAATAACACACTGTGTTATCTGAAGCCCTAAGTAAAACTTACAGAGTGACATCACTGAGTAAGAAAAGGGGGAAGGGGCCCCAACAGTTCAAGCACTTGGAGACCCAGGAGGAGCTATTGTGGGTAGAAGGTCTTACAAAAATAGATTCATTTCTATATTTGTGGATTAAAGACAAAATGATGACAATGTTTAGGAACTGATGGCAGTATGTGTACCCTAAATTAATTCAAGTTGTTTTTAATTGTCCTGTATATTTTGTAATTTATTCTCTTTAGATAGAATTAGGCAAAGGGCTACAAAATGAATGGCCGAGCTTAAGAAAATGGCAGAAGGGAAATTGGATGAATTTTTTTCTAAGTAATGTATATGTGCACACAAAGTGCTTCCCACTAGCCTTTTCTTATCTCCTAGGCATGAATCATAGGCTCCCTTGTTAAAGGGCGGAGCAGTAAATACTTCTCAACTTGTGGGCCAGAAGGTTCTGTCACAGCCACTCATCTATACTGCTATGGCCCATTGACTGTCACAGATGAAAATAGAAGCAAATGAGCATGCCTGTGTCCAAGAAAAACTTTATCTGTAACGTCAATACCAGACTCTTTTGTACTCGCTTCTACCAGATTTGATGTTGCCTGAAGAAGAGAGACTCACAAGTGGAAGGTCAAAGTAAAGAGAGGAGTTCAAGGGCCCAGGAAGTGCAATACAGCACAGGAGGCCCTCAGTCCCTAACAGCAAATAGTTTGTCTGATAGAGCTCACAATCCAGTGCATTATAATGTTTTTAGCGATGCATGCCTCTGTGTGTGTGTGTGTGTGTGTGTGTGTGTGTGTGTGTGCGCATGCGCACGAGTACACACACATGTTTGGGAACATATGTGTCATGTTGTGTGTGTAGGATAGCTTTTCAGGGTTGGTTCTTCCCTCCACCATCGACTGAGCTCAAGTCGTGAGACTTTACTGTATCCTCTGAGCTGTCTTGTTGCCCTCATGGTTTCTTTCTTGAGTAACAAGATGTGAATAAGTCACTATTATCCACAATGTAGTAAGTAGTCTTGTATATTTCTGAAATATAATTCTATCTATGAAGGAAAATAGAAAAATCTTTTAATTCAATCAATATGTGAAGATGTTGATCATTACGCCAACCATGTTTAAGAAACATCAAACTAGTGTCTGTTTGACATTCTATTTTCCTGCAGGAGCACGATTCAACTAGCCAGTCTCAAGCTACATATATTACACAGTTTTTATTGCACTCAAACTAGTGGTGTGCTAGAACAGCAATTCAAGTGCCACTTTTAGTTAGATTATAGGCATTTCTAGACAAGGCTGCTGTGCACCACGTTCAGTTCTCTAAAGCTCACCTTTAACCAGAATACATACACACACACACATACACACACACATACACACACACACACACACACACACACACACACATATATATATATATATTCTCTGGAAAAATAGAAAGCAAGGAATTATAGCTGAGGGAGTTTGGAAAAAGCTCACAGTAAATACATAGACACCTTGGCTGTGATATCCAGTCCTCTTCCATTACAGCCACAATTCCACAAGGTCCAGTCTCATGGGACAATTACCTGTTACAAAGGCTCCGAGGCTGTGTGTCTCCCGTGTGGATGGAAGCAGGACTCTCTTGGCAGGCCAACTTCTTTATGACTGCAGTCACCTTTGGGAGGAAAGTCAACTCTTGTGAATTTAGTCCACAGATATTAAATCATTGGAACTACTGTGTATTAGTCTCAAATCCTTGAAGAAAACTTGCAGACAGCCATGATATACACGGCAAGGAGATTGGTAGTAGTTCCCAGAAAGCCACAATAAAAGTGAAGGTGGGGAAGACCCACATTTGTTCTCATGCAGGAGCCAAAACTCAACAGTCAAACCGGACTTTCCAAAATTTTCAGATTTATATCTCTGTGACTGCAGTGGGCTCACTGTTCAAGCAAGGAGCTCCTAAATTCGGAAAACACGGTTAGCAAATGTCTGTTCGCTTCGTACTAAAAATCAAGAGCAAGATCTTGTTTGGAAGCAACCTACAGGATCCTAAGAAATACTTGCACCAATGATAAAACTATCTCATCCAAGAAGATAAGGTCCGGTTTTCCGAGAGCTTGAGTGCCAGTTAAGAAGTTCAGAGCAGAACTAACGAGGGCACTGGCACTCGTCTTAGTTTTTCAGGCAAGTAAATCAACTGGTTACCACTAAAAACTTCTTGGAGCCAAGGCTTCCCATCTGTTCCACACAAGATAATGAGCCTTCTTCTAGGTTCTGCTGTAATTGCAGCACACAGGTAGGACATTCCAACCGAGGAGGACCCAGTTTGCACTGGACACATGGTAGGTACCTTTTGAGGAGCAGGCTATGCAGTGCCTTTGGTGCTCATCAGTCCAACAGTCTAAGAGCCAATCACCGTGGCCGAGCCTTGAATACAGGGATTGGGATGACGGTAGCCAACCCCACAGACAGCTCCTGAAGGATCTAACCTCTCTATAATTGCTATGGTTGAGAAATGTCTTGATTGTGTCCCTAGGGAGTCACACTAGAAGTGTGGTCCCCAGTTTAGCAATGTTGACAGGTGGAAGGTGATGAGGCTATTTGGGGTACCATCATTTGGGGGATCCTAGGGGTCGTAGTTAGTTCCTGACTGTGTTGCTATAAAACAACAAACTGTTCAGCTGGTCTCACTCCACTCTCGGGTTTCCTAACTGACCCTGAAGTCTCTTATGCATGGACTTCTGCCACTGTGAGAGCCGCTACCACAAGGCCCTCGCTGAAGCCAAGCAAATGCCAGTGCTACCCTGTTAGAACTCCCAGGACTGTGTGCAAAATTAAACCTATGTTTTTTATAATTGACCTACCATCTAATATTTTGTTACAGCAACAACAAAAGTAGACCATTGAAGAAACCCATGTCTTCGCATGGCTCCCTCCTGCACGGCTCTAGGGACGGGTATGTGATCAGCAAGAACCTCTAGAAGCAATGGCAGATCACTTCTGAGATCAAGTGACAGAGAGGCAGCTGCAGTTTGCCATCCCCACCACTCTCTCTCCTGCTCTTGCACTCACTTTTTGTATCTCTCTATTTTATATATAGCCAGCCATTTCCCTAGGAGCAGATAGCTGCCACACCTAGCTCCCCTAGGAAGCCTGGGCGGTAAGTAACCAAGGCTTTCCTGCAGCGCTCACAGGAACAGAAACCTTTGCGAAAGCCACTTGATTGAGTCATCTCAGAAGTAGAGCCTCCAGCTCTCATCAAGCTGTCAGGGACTTGAAGTCCTGGCAGGCAGACTGGCTACCACCTCATGAAAGCCCCTACGCTAGCACGTACCCCACTAAATTGCTCCTGGCTTCTTTTTTCCTCAAGAATTCTGCATAATAAAAAATGTATTTCTATTTTAAGCAGCTAAGAGTTGGAATGGTTTGTTATACAAAAATGGATCACTAATACAGGGATTTGGGCAGAAATGAAGACCAGTGGTATTTGGATTCATGGAGTCTTTGATGAGTTGACAGGGCAGTGAAGGAAATAAAAAAAAAAAAGAAGCCATTTAAGAAAGAGAAAAAAGTAGCCAGGCAGTGGTAGCGCACACCTTTGATCCCAGCATTTGGGAGGCAGAATTAGGTGGGTCTCTGAGTTCAAGGCCAGCCTTGTTTACAGATTGAGTTCCAGGACAACCAAGGCTACACAGAGAAACCCTGTCTTGTGGTGGGGGGATCACCAAGAAAAACAGAGAAAAGAACGGGAGAACCCAGGAAGGGTTCTTAAATATGGAGGTTTTCTTCCTTTATTATTTCATTTGAGTTTTGTTTCTATTACACACTAAGTCCCACCACCTTGAGAGCAGTGATAGAAAGTCACCTTGATCTTGATGACAGAAGGAGGAATTTGATGGCCTGATAAAACTCAACTGTTCTCTGAGAGCTTTGGCAAAGACAATGCCTCTGTAGCTAGAGTAGGAGCCTTAAACAGTGTCGCAATATGTCCCGAGTCCTTCATCCTTCGCCTGGTGACACCCCAGACAGCAGCAAATGTTCATTAGTGGCCCTACAGGTAGGTCACGGTCGTGTATGCTTTATTTCCATTGCAGAAGCTCACATAACGGCTGCCACAGCTGTTTCTGTCACCCCTGTTTCTTGGGTTTTACTAGCAATGACAGCCATTTACAGAGTAAGAGGTAGCTTATCATCTGATTTAACCCCTGCAACAGCCTTTCGACGGAAAGACTTCCGAGCTCTACGACTGGAAAGAGGTCCTGAGTGATGTTCTGTCTGAGTCTCGGTGCTTAAGCTTAATCAGTCGCAATGGTAGTGCAGGCGTGCAGGAGAGAAGTCCACTCGCCACTGGTTGTTCTGAACCCCTCGTCATAATTGTTCCTGTGCCGTTTTACAGGCATCCTTGGTCTTACAGGGCAAAGAGCTTGGAGATACAAAGGTAGGAGCCATGGCAGAAGGTAATGAGGACCACACGATGCTACTCCAAACCCCAGCTGTCTTCTAGCAACATCAGGGATGGTTTAGAAATGGGGGATTCCAGATTTCAGGTGGCTTGGAAGCATGTCAGAGCTTGAGGATACTTCCACCCCAGCCAGGATGCTTCTCTAGCATGGTGCTGCTCTGATGGGGATCCCCCAGCCAAAGATTTGTGTAGAGAGCTGTATGGACAGGATGAAGTGGTCTTTTAAAGACATTTTTGTGTTGGCAGAAAGAAAGGATTTGAAGAAGCTCTTGATGGTAAAGGTTGATGGTATTGCCAGAAATAAAACACAGATAAACAACACAGATACCATGCTGGTCCATATTCAGTCCCTAAGTGACTTGCTCATGGCATAGAGTCTCAAGTTCTTCTTTCGGGAGAATTCAGTTTTTACAGTCCCATAGAATCTGAGCTAGAAATCTTGAGCTGGTTATAATGGCCTAGGAAATTTTAGAGATAAACATGGGTCAGAATGAACACCTACAAAGACTTTAGGTATTATTTAGACCCCGTTTCAGCTAGGCAGATTCTAAGTCTTCTCTGCCACTTTCAGTTTGTGAGCTGTTGCTTTAAAACGTGCAGCTTTTGCCTTTCCAACCTAAAAACCCACAGCTAGTTTTGCCTTGGTTATGCAAGCCGTGTTGTGCCCCCTGGTGGCAATCTGGCTTGGAAGATGAGAAGCCTATTTCAATCAGAGCGGGAGTGCCGACTTAATTGAAAAAGGTGGCAGGCCTGAATTTGAAATGGAATTTCATATCAAACTTTTCTGCTCTTACTAAAAATAGGAAACATCCCGTTAAAACTAAAATCCGATGTATTAACTTCAGCCTGCGAGGTGCATATTTCAACTCCCCTGGCTTTGTCACAAAATGGATTAGCTTCTGGAAATATGTCAGTTCAATGTGAAATGAGACATTTGCTCTCCGTCCAGCGAAGGAGCTGAGCAGAAGACTGCACAGCTTTTCCTTTGCCATCAGGGCAGCACAGGCCACAGACACGTGACCTTACCTGCTTCGTCAGGGTGTGCAACTCCCATGTTACAAACCAGTTGGTCACCAACAATGCCATTTTCAAGATGGCTTGAGGAAAATCTCTAAATTTTAGAATTTATTCTTCAATCAGTGGAGCCAAATGGATTTGAGTAGATTGTGATGAGGGCCTTTGATTAAACTGTAACTGTTTGGGGGCAAAAGGGGATGATTAAAGACAGTCACAAGAAAATGTATTTGGTAGGAAGAAACGTCAGTGTTTCAGTGGCTGTATTATTTGGTCTCTCTCTCTCTCTCTCTCTCTCTCTCTCACACACACACACACACACACACACAAATGGTTTCTTCCTTAAGTAAACATTCAAGTGATGAGCAAGTACATAAATGGCATAATGCTAACTTTTTTCAATGCTAACAGAAGCCACAAGCCTCCAGAATAGGCTTCTAAAAAATGTGTCTAAGACATTAACAACACAAATGTTAGAGAAAATAGAAAAATTGAAAGCTACAAAACCCAAAGTGGGCCAGTGAGACAGCTTAGCACAGAGGGGCTTGCCACCAAGCCTGATGACCAGAGTTCATTTCTTTAGTCTCACATGGTGGGAGGAGAGATAAACTCCAGCAAGTTGTCCTTCACATGTGTGGTACATACATGACCCCCCCCCCATATACACAAATAAATAAATGTATTTAAAATTTTAAGGACTGGGGGATGGCTCAGTGGACTAGAGCCCTTACTGCTCTTATGGAGTTTAGTTTCCAGCACCCATACTGGCAGCTCCAGTTCCAAAGTATCAGAAACCTCTGACCTCAAATGCACATATCGACGTAATTAAAAATGATAAAAATGAATTATCTAATTTTTAAAAAGTCTTATGTCTGAGTTTGGACTAAGGCTGGAAGATGAATGCTTTCCAACGGAACCAAGTCAAGATGTAATAAACCATGGGGAGAAGGACGCAAGCCCATGGAAGTGTATTGGACTCAGTGGGCTGGAGCAGGTCCAGCATTGCCTGAGGACAGCTCAACAGTTCTGCTTATGACCTAGCTTGATCCTAAAGTCTTAGTAGTCATTTTGCAATGTGTGTTTAAGAAAAATCACATCAACCAAAAGAATTCCTTCATTTTCCTTTTATCAATTATTAGACATCTTGCCTAGTGAATACTATACAATTTCTCAAAACTGTATTTGATTAAGTATTTCTACCTTTATTTTTATGTCCTATTATTTTTAGTACATATTTTCTAAGGCAGTATCTTGCAGCACAGCCTAGTTTGGCCCCATATTTGTGATTTTCCTACCTTGGCTCCCTAAGTGACGGGATGCTAGGTGTGTGCCACCATGCCGAGATGATACGTGGTTTTAAAACAGCAAGCACCTTACCCAGCTTGGTAAGGACAAAGCACTGGAACGAAGGCAGAGCAGCTGAACGCGTAAGGTCTGAACTACTCTGAGCTAGCAGTTCGCACTTGTGGGTGCCTGCTAGCAAGGGTCACTGTTTTTCTTTCAGAACTTCACAGTACTCCTTGTTTCCTGAGAGTTCTCTATGGCACTGTGCCAGGACAGCTGGAAAAGCCAAGACATCATACTGCAGCGGTCACAGTATGACTAAGCATCCTTGTGTCACTGAACAAAGTCAGTGATAACAAATGGATAAAGAAGGAAGACAACAAATTATTTTGGTTCAGTTTGATTTTCCTGTCCACAACTGTCTTATTTCTACCATATAAAGAAATGAAGCCCTATAATCAGACTTACTCTTTCACATTAGAAAGTGTGCTATATCAAGAACTATTCCAATTTTGGTGCCAGAGAGCACAGTTCAAACTTTTGCACAGCTGTATAAATCTTCAGACATCTCCACAATTCTTTACCTACATAGTAGAAAGAAACTATCTAGCTAGAGTTGGATAAGTGAGAATCAAAGGAACATGAACTCTAGATGTGTAGGGCACAATCAGGCTCAATGGTGTAGCAATTCAATATCAACAAAGTAACAACAGGCACTGCAGACTTCAGTATCTAGTCCTCTTTATTCCAACTAGTATAAAAAGAGACAGACTAAAAAGGGACCATAAAAGCTGTACAAGTTACTTTAATTGTTACAAAAGCCTATAATACATGGTATGTTGGAGCTTGGAGAAGCAGTTCCGTGTAGCCTGCAAGGTCCTGAGTTCTCTCCCCAGCACCAAGAAAAAGACACAAGAAGCACAGCATCATACAAAAGGACACCAATGACAAACAGGAAGCAGAAGTACCCATGTTAGCTAGCTGACACAGCCGGTACTTCTATTAGCATCACAATAACTACGTAAACAGAGACGAAAAGGCAGCCAGCCATTTATGGGAGGACTGCCTGTGTTGATGGTGGCAATCTGAACATCCTCTTCTTCAGCTCGGCCATCTTCTCTTCTATTCTAGAGCAATACTCCTCCGTTGTTGCCTCAATGCCCTCGTGGTACTTCTCCAGAGCACTTTTCAAGTTTACAAAGATTTCCTGAAGACAAATGACTAAGAATTACTCCACGTAACAGCCAGGCCAAACGTTGAATTGCAAATACATTTCAATGGTCATTCGTATTCATTCAAAGATTACAACTATGATAGACTATGAACCATGAAGAAAAGTTTCCGAAAGCTTTATTTCCTAAATCTTATAAGAAAGACCAGGTGAATTAGCGACTAACTTGTGTGAATGCTAAACAATCAGCACATTGGATGGCTACAGATCAACTCATATTCCTAGCTCCACTGGGCTGTGTTCATTCCTGTAGACAAGAACACCGAGTACATCACAAAGAACGGTATCACCTTCTAGAAACCATCAAAACTAAGTGTGGCTAAAATAAACAAACACAACCTGCAAATCCACAGGCAAGCACTTCAATACACCAAAGCAATGCTGCTTTCTTCCTGACAATAAACATGCTCCCAAAGAAGAACTAGTCACACAGATAGAGCTACCATAAATAGAACAGGAAGCCCAAATCCAGCAGCACACCCACCTGAAGCAAAGACACAGGTATTAATGCGGGTGGGTTATAGCCTTCTCAAATGCTACGTAGTTTAGAATAGCCAATGAAAGTCTATACACAAGTGGAAATTTACACCAGTTCACGGTGGCTCATATATAAAAAGTCTTATTGTGAAGTCAAATAGTTCTAAAGCCAAAGCATAGGGCTGGGAATGCAAAGAAAAATCTAAGGCTAGCCCAGTGCTGTTCAACATAGAAGCAACAGCCATATGCCACTATTCAAATGCCAAGAACTTAAATTAAATCCAAAATTACATTAACCCTTCAATTACACTAAACATATGTCAAGGGCTCAAGGTCATGGTGCCTACCTGTCCAGTAGCTACAGGACAGAGCATGACTCTAGCAATGCTTTATGTGACAGTGTTGGCCTGATTATCTCATTTCTGAAATTTGAGGAATTTAAAAATTATAAAATATTCATAAACTTTTATACCCAGCATCACCATGATCCCACAAGAAATTTTGTCCATCGATCAAGAATATATTATTGGATTGTTTTCTCCATGTACCCTGTGAACAAGACAATGCGGACAAAATCACTCTCCACCCCACAACAACACACAGACTACACTAAGTATTGAGCACTGGAAACAAGGCTAATGCAAGTGCACGGCAACACATCTGACCTACAGCGCAATGTGCCATGCGGGAAGCACAGAACTAGGCTACCTATTAAAAATCTACAGCGAATGAGAAGCCAGAAACCAGACACATAGATGGCTCAGAGCAAGTTACATGGAAGATAAAATTTAATATTTTTAATGAGCTCCACAAACACATTTTTGTTGACCTTGCTTTTGCCCCCTTGATCACCCCTACTGAAACCCACCGTTGTCTCCCCTCCACTCTCATATCACATGTGTTCTATTACCCTACGTAACAACCTTCTCCCTTAAAGCCTTTTGCCTTCTTAACGACCCTTTTCTGGCTCCTGGTATCTATACTCAAGCGCTCCATATGAACATACATATATAAAACTTAGAACATGTGGTTTTTGTCTCTCTGGGACTGGGTCACCTAACTTAATATAGTATTTTCCACTAACATATATCTTCTTACAAATTTCATTTTATTTATGGATGAATAAAAATCCATAGTGTTCCTGTACCACATTTTCAATATCCACTATTTTATAGGTTGATCCTTGGTGACTTAAACAGAGCAGTCATAAACATTGGACAAGCAAGTATCAACGACAGTGGTAGGCTGTTTGAACAAGAGTGTCCATCTGGGACAGAAAGTGGTTCTATTTTCAGCTGAGACACCCTCACCCTAGTTTCATAGTAATTACACCATGTTACAGGCCCAAGAACAGCGAATAGAGAACCTTCCAACCAATAAGACAGCAAAGTGCTTTTCATGCAAGCCTGGTGGCCTGAACTTATCTCCAAAACACATCACAGTGCAAGAGGGAGCCAACTCCACCAAGCTGTCCTCTGATCACAGTGCAAGAGGGAACCAACTCCGCCAAGCTGTCCTCTGATCTATCTCTAAGCATTAGCTATGACATATGCACACACACATATAATAATAAAATAAGTAATTTAAAAAAGGGGTTCTTTCTCCTGCACTCTTCCAAGTATTTCAATTATTTTCTTAAAGATAGTCATTTTGACTGGAATGAGATGGAATCTCAAAATTTTAATTTGCATTTTCCTGATGGTGAATGATGTTGAACACTTTTGAAAACATTTACTAATTATTTATATTTCGGTTTCTTGGCCTATGGGTGTTTGGTTTCTTGTTTAGTATTTTCAGTTTCCCATATGCTCTAGGTCTTCTGTATGGTATACAGGCTTTTCTCTCTTTCTGTAGGCTGTGTTTCATTTGGTGGACAATTCCCTCTGTTCTGTGGAAGACTTCTGACCTCACAAGGTGGGATTTGTGGACAGTCAGTCTCATTCCTGAGCAAGAAGAATCCTAAGCAAAAAGGCCTAAGTCTGTATCATGAGGAATTTTCCCTAGTGCTTCCTTCAGCAGTTTCAGAATTTCCTGTCTTTTATTATGGCCTTTGGAGTTTGTTTTTGGCGCAGGGTGAGAGGAACGGATCTAGTTTCCCTCTTTTCCCTCTTCTCCCATTCGTAACTGTAGCTGACTTTTCTTTAATAACCATCTGTGGCACCTCCGTAAAGAACAAAAACAAAAGCCAGCTGGCTCTAGCTACATGATTCTGTCTGCTGATCTATGTCTTTGACAGTTCCACACTGGTTTTGTTCCTGATGCTGTAGTATAGCATGAATTCAGGTACCATTTCTATTGGCCCTTAAATGATGGGAATGATCTGCTTACTTAAAGTCTTAGAGGCAGGGATCAGAACTTCGCTGTCCTCAACTTGACTCCCGAGCCAAGTGGGACCCAACAACTAGTAGGTACCTACGCCATTTGTTAAAATATTGACTAGAAATTTTAGGCAGTCCATTCATTATAAATGAATCCATAAATTATAGGAAAATAAGGAGGCCCTGATTTAACAAGAAAGTACACTATTAAAAAGTTACTTTACAAAGATAAAATTGGCACTACTTAGTATTCAGTACAGATTTAAAATAGCAAAATTAGAGTCAAGGAAGGAAGTTAGCATTTTGCAAAAATTTGCAAGACATAAAATTATATTATAAATGTGTGAATAAAATGAATAGTATCACTGAGGAAAAGAAATCATGAAATTAACTTTGTGAGTCTGAAGTCCAGGGTTATCGCCACAGAATTTCAACATGAGTTAATCCCTTGTGATATAAAATGATGATGAGAAATATAAGAAATTATAGCATCTTAGAAATATATCAAATATTCTAAAAGAAATTTATGAAGACATTGAACAGAAGAGATGGGGGAGGGGAAGAAGAGGACAGATGGGAAAGATTTTGAACTTTATGTCATTTTTGCTGTGACTGGCTGCAACAGGAAACAGATGTTTGAGCTGCTCAAATGGAAGAGGGACTAGACACTAGAAGCAGGTGAGCTATCGATGTAGGGGACATTTAAAGCAGGGTCAGTGACAACTGGGGTCCAGCAGCCCTGAGTGAAGGCCACTTTGACAATCTGTGCATGCTTCTTCTTCGTATAAAGTGGCTATGAAAAGAACTAGAGAATTCTTCGAGCAAATGAACTTGAGTTCACCCATGTATTCACAGTCATTCTTGGGCTGCTGAGGAACAAATGGACGTCAGCAGACTGGGTAAAGGACAACATAGCAAGCTGAATGGCCGTGTCTGGATCTCTGATAACGCTGCACACTCTGGAGGAGTGTTACAATGCAGCCAGAGTCTCTTCCATCCTGGAGAAGAAGGCATGCTGCCTGAATCTGTGGCCAACACCACACAGTGAGAGATAATTGGTATGAACGAGATTTTAAATAGAGAATCTAGGTTGAGAGAAAGACAATTAAGCCTACAAAATCTAATAAGCTCTTGAATTGAGAGCAACCATTTCATTGCTGTATGCTATGGTGAAAGGAACAACCTGGCAGAGCTGCACGTGAAGAAGGAGGACTCTCTAACTGACCGTAGTCTGAAGACAGAAGGCGAGACACGGCTGCTCCAAGGCTTTGTAAACAGAAGCTTCTGGGGCCACAGCACTGCTTGGGAAGACTGCGGTAAGTACGAGGTTCTGCACTTTAAATAAGGGCAGGTAGGAAGTGCTAACAATAAACAGGATGCAATCAGCCCGTAAAGAAGCATGTGAAGAACGGCCGGGCAGCTGGGGCTGCTACACACAAAGGAGAGAAGACGGAAGGAAACAGGGCTCCCATCTTACGAGCTAGTCAACAGAACACAGTATAGATTATTCCAGAAGGAAGGTCTGAGTGTGCCAGAGTACAGACACTGAATATTTTACATTCAGGATGGAAAATAACATTTTAACAACTACAGCTGTACTAGAACAGCTTGTGTGGTTATGAGCTCCATCCACAGAAAACAGTCACAATGCACAGAGCCCGTCAGTGCCTCTCAAGTGCCATCCTATGCTAGAGATAAACAGACAATTCAATTAAGAGATGGGACCTATTGTTGAGATTCTAATCCAATGTATTTGGGAGGGGACTTGGTCATTTCAAAATCCCTCACTGAATTCTAACACAGCTAGTTTCAAGACACAGTGCTCAGTGCCCTTTCAACTGTATAAATATTTATGGAAATCAGACTGTACCCAAAGCTATTCTAGGAATAGTTTCACATGCCATGCTAAGGTTTAAAGAACAACTGGTATTGCCAGGGAACATCTAATATTACTGGTGAGACACACGTGCTCAGAGCCAACAGGAATATAAGGTAGGTTGGGCATCTTTTGTGACTAACAGATAGTTCAAATTCGAGCCAGGTTTTCCTTTTAATCTGCTAATAACCAGCTCATTATCTCCACCTTGAGCATGTGACAATAGTCTCTGGTTTCCCTAAGAATGTCGAATGAAGTTTCTCCTCAAGTCTCTTTGTATTAGGATCTTTGCAGACTGTATGGACAGTGGGTGACAGCGGCAGCGAGAGTTCAGCTACCACAAACCAGGTGCTTCAGAAGCGGGAAGATGGAGAAGAAGGAAGGAGGCCTAAGACTATGAATGAAGAGCTGCGCTATTTGGGGTAGCTTTTGGTAAATGTTTCTAGAGACATAATTTAAAAGTCATGGGGAAAGTCCATCTACTTAGGACTTGAGACTGTGTTTATATCCCGTGACGTGCTGAAAGGCAGAAGAGAAAAGGCACAGGAGATGCGCGGCTGCAGGGCTGGTATTCAGAGTGCTGCTATAAATGGAGGAAAGCAAAAGACCCGCGGGGTCAAGTTCCGCTCCAGCGAACTCAAAACCCTGTCAAGAGTGACATCATTTACGTTTTAACGGCCGGACTTTCTGTCCTAGGAGCACACACCTGAGACTTGAGTTTCTCCTTTTTGGCACTATCTTTCAGCTGCTGAATCCCCGATTTAATCTTCTGGATTTCCACAGTAATGGTGATGACTTGCTCACAGACAGCAACTCTTTTATCTTGAACTTTATTGCAGTCTCTAAAGGGGAACAGAGACACCTGGCATAACTTCTCTTGAGCATTTAAAAAAAAAACCCGAAGACGCTAATAATGAACCCAGAGCATCAACAAGCCTAGAACCCTTCCAGATATAAAAGCAAGCAGACAAAATCCACAACCCCCCAACACACAGTGTCGTGCACTATAGTTACACAATGGTGTACGGAACTACTTCATTCGAGAGCTGTCCTTTCTGTTTCCTTATTTTGTAGAGCTAGAGATTAAAGTCAGAGCCTGGCACATTCCCAGCAAATGCTCCACCTCAAAGCTACACTTCGGCCCTCACAACCTATTCTGTAGGATGAAGGTTTGGCTACAGTGCCTCGGTGTGCACACCCATGCACTGTTAGTGAAAATGTGGGTAAGTAGAACTTTCTGCACATTTGGTAATGAACACACAATCCCCAGGTTCTGTCTTTTCCTTTCATCTGCATGAAAATACTCAGTCCCAATGCCACGTCTAAGGACTAGCGGAATGACACTGCAAACATCCCTGTGGCATGTATGCTAAATGCACTCCTGGGACTCACAAGAAGACTCTAGCGGCGAAGTGCCTCAACATACAAGCAGAAGAAATTAACAAAGTATTAATTTTTACCTGAATAATATTAAGATTTCTTTTCCTAATGTAACTCTAGGTTATTATGTCTCAAAGGCACTGAAATGAACACTAGTACCACAACTCCTTCAAAGATTAACACAAAGGAACTGGACCTGTGTGCCTCAAAAGGCCACAAACAAGCAGAAAAACACCAAACAAACAAACACGCGAGCAAAAGAGCCCAGACAGAATTATAGCAGCATAGTCACTGGAAGCAGAATTCTTTCCTTGCGTCCTAAGCCCCTGTCCTGCATCAGGCCCGTACTCGATCACTGTCTGCTTGTACTGCTTCACGTCCTCCTGCTTCTTGTTGATTCGGAAGCACGTGGTGGCCAGCTTCTCCTTCTTTACAATCATCAGCCTTTTGAGGGAGTTTTCTTCAGTCTTCAGTTTCTTTAGTTCTGATGAATCACTTTCAATCTGGTCCTCCATGTTTAGGCTCTGTTTTATGAAGCATATTTAAAGTTAACACAAGCAAACAGGATTTACAAAGAAAACAAAAGGGTTTCCGAGGATGAGCTAGAATAACACAGTTTTGAACTAGAGTAAGTCTTCAGGCTCTGAAAGCTCAGCAGAAAACCACAGCTGTACAAGGGGAAGGAGTCCAGGGAGCAGAGAGGAGCTGCCTCTGCTGGTCTGCCAGAACTGATGAGGGACAGGCACACAACAGCCAGACCCTACAGCTGAGTGCCGGCATAGGAACCAAGACAGTAGAAGAGAGAAGGGCAGAGACAGACCTCAGGACCAAAAGCAGATCTGTCCTGTGGCCCCAGATGGTGGATCAGACAATGTGCTAGGCAAAGTAAACCTCCTAGCTCCCGCACTTCTGTCAAAAACAGCCAACTTCTACTGCAATGTTAGTGGTCCATGGAGTGGCCTGGACTAAGATGTGAAAATGAGCTCAAGCGTCGGAGATACTGGAATGGCAGAGCTGCCTCTCAGTATCCAGGATGGAGAATGCTGCTGTAAGCTGGGCGTCTCAATTGACACAGGTGCAGAGATGGGAACTAAGGTACACTCTGCCACTGACGATAAGTGATTACATCTGGTAGGATAAGCTAAAACATTCATTAGTCTATTCCAGAACACATACCAACCCGTGCTATATTAATTTATCATTCATCTCATCTGAAGGTAAGATGAGTCCTGACATCCTGATGTTTAGGGGAAGACGGCTGACTCCTCAGCATGCACCACACTAGAGAACAAGCTAGTTTGTCGTTAGGAAGACAGTAACAAAAGGTGAAAGTGCATCCAAAGCTGTTTTGCCCATCATATGATAAAGACAGAAACACCACCCCAATACAAACCTCCTTTAAGATGCTGCTTAGCTTCTCCCTGCTATCTGCAAGGTCCTGTATTTTCTTTTGATATAACTGCACCTCCAGCTGACAGGAAGGCAAGCAATCCACAGAATCTCGATAGACTTCAGTTTTCTCCATCACTTCTTGCTTTGGGAGGGGAAAAAAAAAAGACAAGATTGATACTCTCTTTTATGAAGCTGCAAGGTCAATTCATTTGTTCTTCAATGATTTCTACATTCAGCTCTGAAAGCTCAAGAACACACAATTAAGTTCCCAGTTCAGTAGCAAGGCACTACTACTGACGTGTCCAACAATAACGCCTCTTTTAAAACATTCTAATTATTTATTTATTTTATGAGTATGACTGTTTTGCCTGCATGCTTGTCTGTGCACCATGGGCATGCCTAGTGCCCAGGAGACCAAAGAAAGGCATTGGATCCTTTAGGACTACAGTTACAGACAGTTGTGAGCTGCCAGACAATTGTTGGGAATCAAACCTATCTCCTCTGGAAGAGTAGTCAGGGCTCTTAACTACTGAGCCATCTCTCCACATCCCTAAAGATGCTTTTAAAACTCCAAATACCCATAACAAAGAAAACTGGCACTACTTTAATACTTGACCTCTCACTACTAATTTTCCAAAGAGTCTTTGTGTGTGAGGGAAAGAGCTCACTCTGGTTGGGTACAGCTTAGCTTGCAAATGCTTGCCTAGTGCCTACAAAGCCCTGTGGCTGGTTGTAAGCACCACCAAAGCAATCCAAAGGCATGTTCTGCTAATTCTTGAACTACTTCTGATACTTCAGGGAAGCCACATTATATATTAATATCTTTCTATTTGTTTATATAATAACTATTATTAGCATCTGATGATTCTTTAAAAAGATAATCTCTGGTTTTTTTTTGTTTTGTTTTCTTTTTTTTCCTTTTTTTTATTGTTAAAAGAAAAATTTACATTTACTCCCCTTGTTCCCGGCCCTCCCGCTCCCCCACTACCCTACCGCCCTCCTCCTGCTTCCTTAAGATGGTGCAGGATACTCTGTCTTATGGGGAGTCCAAGGCCCTCCCCCCTCCATCTCGGTCTAAGAATATGTGCATCCATATAGAATAAGTTCCCAAATAGTCAATACATTCAGAAGAGATAGGTCCCAGTGCCATTATCGTTGGCTTCTCAGTCAGTCCCCACTGGCAGTCACATTCATAGAGTCCACTTAGGTCATATGCTCATTCAGTCTTGGTTCAGCTGGATTTGATGAGCTCCCAATAGATCAAGCACACTGTCTCTGTTGGTGGGCCAGTCCCTCATGGTCCTGACTTCCTTTCTCATTTTCTCCCTCCTTCTGCTCTTCCACTGGACCTTGGTAGCTTGATCCCTTGTTCTGATGTGAATGTGGGTCTCTGGCTCTATCTCCATCCATCATGCGAAATTTCTATGGTGACGATTAGGATATTCAACGAAGTAACTATGGGACAAGTTCAGTTCAGGTACTCACTCCTCTGCTGCCCAAGTACCTAGCTGGGACCTCCCTATGAATGCCTGGGGTCCCCTCAAGAGACAAGTCCCTTGCAAATCTTAAAATGACTCCCGTTAATGTAGATATCTTATTCCCTTCCCCAATAACCATCCTTCCTGCATCTCCACCCTCCCCCAACCCAGGCTCTCCCCGGTTCTTCCTTTCTCCCTTCTACCCCCTCCCTTTCACCTACCCCCTCCCCCATCCCAACCCCCACCCCCATCCCCACCCCCATGCTTCCAACTTTTGTTTGATGATTTTGTTTGCTTCCGACTTCCAGGAAAATAAAAGATAATCTCATTTAAAATACAAAAGGAATGTATATTTACTCAAACCACATACCACTGCAGACATCTTTCCTTATCCCCATTAAGCAACTCCCTGCCTTACCTTTTTATCCAGTTAAATTTCTCCTCAGAAAAGGACCTAATTATATTGTTCACCTTTCATTTATATTTATTTTATGAATTTCCAAATACTCTTTGTGTATAATGGATCTAATATTTCTTCAAGTCTGAGCTTGCTTCCTGTTGCTGTGATAAAGACCACAATCAAAAGCAACCTGGGGTTGTCTAGTGACATGGCTTAGTGGGTAAGAGTGCTAGTTTTTCCAGCAGAACTGCATTCAATTCCCAACTGCCTGCAATGTCAATCTCAGGAGGTCTGATGCCCTCTTTGGCTTCCAAAAGCACCAGGCCCACAGTCCACAGAGATACATGCAGGCAAAACACCCATACACACAAAATACAAACAAACAAATAAATAAATTTTAAAGGCAACCTAGGAAGGAAAGAGTTAATTTTAGCCTACATCTTACAGTCAACCATGAAGGAAAGTCAGGGCAGGAACTCAAGGCAAGAACCTAGAGGCAGGAACTGAAGGAGAGGCCATGAACCACTGCTTACTGACTTATTCAGCCTGCTTTCTTATAAAACCCAGGAACTATCTGCCTGGGGCTGGCACCTCCCATATACATCACTAGTAAAGAAAATGTCCGACAAGCTAATCTGACGGAGACAATTCCTCAGTTGAGATTCTTTCTTCCCAAATATGTCCAGGTTTATGTCCAGTTGATAAAATCTAAACAAAACTCTTTACAGGCACAGAAACTGTTTCAGTAGGTTTGTCTCTCTGTGGGCTTTAGGTTTTCATGTCAATTTAAAAACATTTAGCCTATAATCTAAGCCATCAGGAGGCTGAGGCAGGAGAATCAGGAGTTCCAGGTTTGTCTCGGCTAAAAGTCAGACTGTAGAGGTAGGGTGTGTGTGTGTTCATTTGGTCAAAGATTATATAAATGTTCTAAATCTGTTAAATTTTAAATTTCTAATCCACATAAAGATTGATTTTCATAAATAACCAGCTTTTTTCTCCTAGAGGAACAGACAACCGTTCTCATTGGAGGGTGGGGTCAGGCCCAGGGCTTGAGTAAGCACACCCTACCACATAGATAAACTCCAAGATCCATCAGCTTTGAATACGGCAGCCGATCTCCAGAAACTGTCAAATCTATTCCCGGGCTCCATTTCTGTTCTGAAGATTTTTTTCCTCTATTATTAGTGACAGTTTTCACTATTGAGAATTACTTGGATATGATAACTTTAAAATCTTAATTCAAAACACAAGTCAAGTTGTCTGCCCACCTCAAACTTAGTCCCGTCTCACCTCACTCCTCCTCTCACAGGAGCCCCCAGTCTTGAACATGTCTCTTCTGCCTTGAGTGATCAGATGCTAAAACAAATTCCCATGCCCTCTCCTACCAGACTCCCACAGATACAAACTGAGCTCTCTTGTTTCTATTTTAATGCTACTTTGAAAACTGACTTAACTTTTTATAGTGGTTTTATATTTGAAGCAAAAATGATCAGGTGAAACAGATTTCTCACATCCCTGTGCTTACCGACACACTCTATGATTTCATAGTTCACACTGTAATTTTTAGTTACTAATTATTTGCAAAAATAGTTTACTACCTTTCTTCTCTAAGATGGAGTGATTTGTCCTCATAAGAACACAACAGCACTTCCACGAGGCACACCAGCGCAAAGCCCTAGCTGCTGCAGTGAGTCAGCAGTTACCTTGGAGCTGTATTTCTTTCCTCTCCACCCCACCAGAGAGAACAGTCTGTATAGACACTAGATAATTCAGAAAGTAACACACAACACAGGGTGCTCACCAGGGATTTCCGGAGTTTCTGGACAGTGTCTTTCATCTTCTCTTTACAGTGCTCTACCTTCTTGGGAGAGTCCGCAATTTTACTCTTCAAGCTGTCTTGGGCTTCTTTCAAAGAAACCATTAACAACTTTAGTTCATTCTGTTGAAAGACATTTTCACCAATCACGCCAGATAACAAAATTGGTTACTACTGTTTGAATAATCCAACAGCGTCGCGCATGCCTGCTGTAACTGGGTAAAACTGAATTCTGACCACCCTGGCCTGCTTAATGGCTCTGGCTACAGATCAAGCTCCTTTGTGTGACACTTAACACCCTCAGGGGCATCTCCGAGATCAGCATTGTCCCCAAAGATACCACAGCACCCTGTTCCTTGAAAATCTCCTCTCATCCTCTACATCCTTTCCATAAGCAGCACAAGTACACACAATGGTAAAAGCATAATTTTAATTATGCATTTATTACATGTATAATATTATGTGTATTTAATCATAATGTATTTATTGTGTTTTCATATTAACTGCCTGACCTGGCTGTAGTTTGAAAAAGTTACTTTTGTTCTTCTGGTACCCAAAGTAATAGCACCTAAAGGGTGTGTGTGTGTAGTGCATTCCTATATGGTTAACTTTGGGTACTTTTTACTCTCCTCATTCATTTTCATGTGTTGATGTTATTCTTTTTTAATAGTTTCTGGATTTAAGTTGAAAAAAGTCGCCAGGTGGTGGGACACCTTTGAAGGGAAAAGGTGACAGAGAACTACTGATAGTCACACAGCTCAAACACTGCAGGATACTCAAACTTCAAACGCAAGGTAACAGAGGGGATGCTTACCAAACGCTTGGTTTTCTCTGAAACATCTGATTTCCTTTGGGCATGCCCCTCCTGCAGCACTGTCTAAGAGAAAAGAACAATTGTGTTATAATGATTCGAAACCCAAAAATTAAACTACTAGCTACTTCCTCATTCAATAAAGGTAAGAAGAGGAAGTGAGAAGATCAGACGGTGTTCAACTTTTGTTATCCTCAGGCCTGATGGGGAGTCTCGCAGAAGCACAAATGGATTAAGAAAGCCTTGGACTGGTGAGGCCTGCTCGTCGCTGTGCCTATGAGGGTGATTCTGGAGACAACTAATTCGTGAGGACTCTGACCTAACAGATGAATCAACCCACTGATGGATCAAACCTCAGCAGGCTGTCAGGAGGCTGCAGTGCTACCTGCCTGAGAAAGCAGGCCCCGGGAGGATGCGCACTGCCTTGGCACTCTGGGGGAGCACTCCTTTAGGTCTCCTGTTCCCATTCAATAAGCTACTCTGCCATGCTTTCCGGTCATGATGAACTGAACCCCCTGAGACTGTGAGCCCACATCAACCTTCCCCTTGTCTAACGCTAATACTTTAACAATTAAAAATAAAGAACTGCATAATCTGTCCTAGAAACACCGTAATACTTCAAAAATGTATATGCAAATTGAAAGGGAAAGTTCCTTTTTAAACAGTAACTCATTAGGTGTGTGTGTGGAATCTACTGAGCAGCACAAAAACTCAGGCAACTTAGAGTCAGCTGAGACCTGAAAATTATCATTTTTTTCTCATTTGATTTGCACCTTTTTTTTCTTTTTAATCATGACAAACCTTCCAAACCCTAGCTTCACAGAAATACAGGGAAAGTACCACAAGCTAACCTGAAGCTGGGAACTAAGTATTTTGAGCTAGTGCAGGCTGGATGTAGAACACTACCATATTTCCCATAAATACATAAACAGACCCAACGCCCCTTGAGTGTTTGCTGCAGTGCCCAGGGTACCACAGCCGCACAGCAGAACCAAACACAAGAGAATACTCAAGAATTCTATGCATCCAGAATGCACATAGCACTGGCAACACAAACGGGTGCAGCAACATGTGGATGGCTTCTTCAGTAACTGAAAGCCAGCTGTGTGCCCCCCCACAGCTACATGTTAAAGGGCCCGCACATACCGTTTTCTGCCTAAACTCCTGGTTCAGCAAGTACTGCAGCTCCTGAATGTCATCCATACACTGCTTGAACTCTTCTTGCTCTTCAACTGGAACCGAACTAAACACAAAAAAAACATCAAAAAAGTGAGTGCATTCTTAAATTTGAAAGGTACAAATAAAACGTATGCCTTTGATAATTAAGGGTCTGATTCCCTGTTTCTGAATTATATACCTGCAAGATAACCATTTATAGATGACTTTTATCTTCTACTGGAAGAAAAATAATCAGACGAAAGCCTTCAATTTTATACCATCTCATCGGCCCCACATGCACACACCCATCCACTGTCCCTCCCACTAGAATGACCACAGCATTCCTCTGTTGTCAGTGCTAGTTTCCCTAACTTGGTCTTGGCTCTCAGCACCACACACTTCCCAGTGTGGGACCAGCCACTCTCCTATGCTACCATCCTTTCACCAGCACCTACGTATCTGTACTTAGTGGTTCTGGGTTAACCTGACACAATCTATAAAGTCATCAGAGGAAGGAACCTCAGGAAATGCCTCCTTGACACCCAGTTGTAAGGCATTTTCTCATTTAGTGATCAGTGTGGGAGGACCCATCCAATGGTGTGTGATGCCATCCCTGGGCTGCTGGTCCTGAATTCTGTAAGAAGGTGGGCTGAGCAAGTAATGAGAAGCAGGTCATTAAGCAGCACTCCATCCATGGCCTCTGCATCAGCTCCTGCCTCCAGATTCATGCCCTGTTAAGAGGTCCTGTCCTGAATTCCATCAGTGATGGACAGCAATGCTGAAGTGTAAGCCAGATAAACCCTTTCCTCCCCCAACTTGCTCTTTGGTCATAGTGTTTCCTTGCAGCAATAGAAACCCTAACTACGACAATATCCAAAGGTCTAAGTTTTATTTTAGACTATCTAAGGTATTATGGTGTGGGAAGTCCTGCTGTATATGTGTTGCTTTTATTGGTTAAGAATAAAGAAGCTGCTTTGGCCTGAGATAGGGCAGAGTAGAGCCAGGCAGAAATGACACCTGTTTTGTTATATATAATTTTAGTTTGTTAAAGTTAAAACCGTCCTTTTTATTTAAACAACAAAAAAAAGGGAAGTGGTGTGGGAAGTTCTTCTATGTGTTGCTTTTATTGATTAATGAATAAAGCTCTTTTGGCCAGTGGCTTAGCAAAATAGGGGGCGTGAGTTCCAAGCAGACAGAGGACGAGAAAGAAGGTGGAGTCAGTGAGAAGCCAAGTAGTCCCAATAAGGACAGGACTTTAACCCATAAGCCGCAGCCAAGAGGCAATATACAGATTAATAGAAATGGGTTAATTTAAGATATAAGAGTTAGCTAAAATTGCGCTTAAGCTTTTGGCCAAACAATATTACAAATAATATAGTTTCTGTGTGGTTATTTTGGCTCTGAGCAGCTGGAAACGAACAAGAAGGCTCCCCCAACAGTTTCAGTCATTTA
>JAQHUG010000257.1:2907336-2917363 GCA_028555095.1 Dicrostonyx torquatus | reverse complement strand
GGATCTTTGTGAGTTCGAGACCAGCCTGGTCTACAAGAGCTAGTTCCAGGACAGGCTCCAAAGCCACAGAGAAACCCTGTCTCGAAAAAACAAAAAACAAAAAAGAGGCCCTAAATGAATGCTGCAGCTGCTGAGCCATCTCGACTTATGTTTTTCTTCCTTGTTTACTCATCTTCCTGCTAGACTAAATCATTCAAGGGCAGCAATCCTATTTTATGGGGCTCCCTTGGCTACTAGCCTCTTGCCTGGTATGTTGTGAGTACTTGGTCAGTGTTTGAGAGCTAAGTGGGTTCCGAAAGGTCGCACTGCTGTATATGGTGAAGAAGGGTTGAACTTTAAGTTTTCTGTCTCTTTGGTCAGCGAAGCTAGCTCTGGTCTGTGTTCTTGGTCTCCGGGAAAACAAGGAGCCCTAGGGAAAGGCTTGGGTTGGCTTGTCATTCTCTTTCACTTTGTTTTTTGTTGTTGAACTTTGCAGCTGTAACCTTTCTTTTTGTAATTTTTTTCTTTTTCTTTTGAGACAGAATCTCTAAAGTTTCACTGGGTGGCCTCAGACTCCTGTAGGTCAGGCAAGCCTTGGACTTGTGCTTCTCCTGCCTCCGCCTCTTGAGTAACTGGGATTGCAGGTCTGCACCACCAGGTAATCTTTTACTTAATGATAGCTTTCCCATCTGCAAAAATCTTATACCAGAGTCTCATTTATTCTTATTTTTTGGTTATTTATTTATTTATTTATTTAAGACAAAGTTTCATTATGTAGCCTTGGCTGGTCTAGCACTTACAAAGATCCACCTGCTTCTGCCTCCCAAGTGCTGGAATTAAAGTTGTGTTAAATTAAAATTAAAACTATGCTCAGCCTTTCTTTTGTTTGTTCTTTCTTTTTTTGACACGGGGTCTCACTGTGTCTTTTGGCTTTTTGATATAAGGTAAGTTGTAGCCCAGGCTGGCCTCAGATTGGCTATGTTGCTAAGGAAGCTATGATTGGTCGAGTCTCTTGTCCCTACCTTCCAAGTGCTGGTGTTGCACAACATTTACCATTGTGCCTGGCCCAGCATCTCATTCAGGCCATGATCTGTGAAGGATGCGTTGCTCTCCTTCTTTGGATGAAGAAGCTGAGGCTTACTGAAGTTCTGACTTTAGATTCCAGACTAGTAAATGAACGAAGGAGTTGATTCTCTCCTTCCACCTTGTGGGTCCTGAGAATCCAGCTCCAGCTGTCAGGTTTGGTGGCAAATGCCTTCACCTGCTGAGCCATCTTTTCCACATAGGTTTGGTTTTTTTTTTTTTTTTAATCCCTAGACCTATTAGGTTTTATTCATAAAAGTAATAAAAGGTTTCATTCAAAAATAGTTTTCAAATATAAAAAATGTGCTATTAGGGTGGGTATAAGTGGCATCTACCTGTAATCCAAGCAGTTGGGAGGCAGAAGCGAGAGGATTGCTCACTCCTACTTTATTACAGGCATCGTGCTAGAATTTGGCCATTTGGCAAGGAGGCCACTGGCCATGTAGGACTGTTGAACCCTGGTATAGCCTAGGAATATCAGATCCATCAGATTTTGAAGATTCAGTATGAAAGCTGGAATGTTGCACTGCCTCCCATCCCTCCGAGCCATTGTTTCTCTGTGTAGCTCTTGCTGACCTGGAACTCACTCTGTAGACCAGGCTGGCCTCAAACTCACAGATCCACCTACTTCTGCCTCCTGAGTGCTAAGTTTAAAGGGGTGTGCCTCCATTGCCCTGCTTTACACTGATGTTTTTATATTCTAGTAAAATCATATAAATGTAATATATAAATACATGCTATAAATGGTAATATTTTATATTTATTATGTTAAATACAATATAATTAAGTAAGTTTCAATGGGGAACAGTGACTCATACCTATAATCTTAGCACTTCTTTTTTGGGGGTTGGGAGGCAGGTCTCACATTTGCTCAGTGCTCAGGCTAGCCTCAAAGTGACACCCCCTTCTGAAGCCCTAGTCTCTTGGGTGCCAGGATTACAGGTGTGCTGGTTCCTGAATAAAGATTCCAAAGAGGAGAAGGCATGGATCATGTGACTGACTGAGGGTAAAGCAGTGCAGGCAGAGGGATAAGCATGATCAAATGCCTGGAAGGAGAACACTTTTGGAAGGTTTAGGTACCAGCCAGGAACACAGTATGTCTGGAGAGGGGTAAGTGAGTCGGGGGTGAAGAGAATGAGTTCACAAGGGTGTTGGCCTTGGGAGAAAATAATTGGGCAGGCCAGGGAAGGCCTTGCAGGCCTTTGTGTGGATGTTGGTTTTCACGGAATGAGTGATGCATTTGAGCTGAGGAGTAGATGCAGTCCATCCTGCCTTTTGGCAGACCCACTGGGATTATTGTGTGGAGGAGAAAGGGAGCCAGGGAAGAAGCAAAAAGATGTCCGAGAAGGGCATTGCCACACTCGGTGAAAAATGCTTTGGACTAGATTTTGAAGCTCAGCCAGTGGGATTTGTGGATGAGGTGATGTGGATGTGGAACGTGGGAGGATGGATGGGAGCAGGCAAAAGTGACTCCAAGTTTTGGGTATGAACAAGTAGAAATAGAGTTGTCATTAAATGGGGGACAAGAGCTGGAGTTGTGCCCAAATGTGCATAAAGCCTGGGGCTTGAGCCCCAGCACTGCATAAACACCTCGTGGCACAGGTCTGTATTCCCAGTGTTCGTGAGGTAGAGACTGGGTTATCCTTTGGGATCAGCCTGGGCTGCATAGGACCCTGAAGCAGGAAACAAAACAAAACAAAAAAATAGGGGGCGCCTGTAGGGTAGCCAGGACTTGGGTTCAGTTTTATTCACATTTATTGCGCACGGCCTAGAGTGGACCCAGGGAAAGATGCTGGGGCAGTTAGAAGAGTCCCTGGTGACAGCAGGGACAGGGGCTGGAGTTGAGAGTGGACAAGGTCACCCCGAGGGTAGTGTGAACACAGTGCTGCAGGGCTTGAACTTCTGGAGTAAATCTCAATCCTCTGAAGGCCTGCTGAGCACTGCAGCAGGTCACTGGGAATTTGAGTCTTGTCTTGGGTCTCATCTTTTGTCATTTAAAGAACTTTTTTTGTTTGTTTGCCACAGGATTTCACTAACTAGTCCTGACTGTCCTGGAACTCACAGTGACCAGGATGGCCTTGAACTCAGAGATCACTCTGTCTCTTCCTCCCACGTGTTGGGATTAAAGGCCCTTTTAAAAACAACAGGCTTGACGCTGGAGTGATAGCTCAGCAGTTAAGAACATTAGGTGTTCTTCCAGAGGACCCTGGTTCCCTGATTCAATTCCCAGCACTCACATGGTGGCTCACAACTGTCTGTAATTCCAGATTCAGGGCACCTGACACCTTCATGCAGGCCAGACACCAATGCACATAAACAAAAATGAAACAAATACCAACAAGCTGATTATTTATTTATTTTTCCCAGTAGTTGAGAACTGTTCTGAGATGCTGACTTCAGGAATTTCTGGCTTTCTGTGTTGACAACCAGATTAGGAGCCTCCAAGGTTGGAAAAGAGAAAGGCAGGTGGAATGATAAATGTTTTTCTTTTAAAATTTATTTATTTATTATATATACACTTTCCAGGAGACAGTGCCAGATCTTATTATAGATGGCTATGAGCCACCATGTGGCTGCTGGAAATTGAACTCAGGACCTCTGGAAGAGCAGCCAGTGCTCTTAACCTCTTAGCCATCTCTCCAGCCCTGATACATGGGGTTTTAAAGTTTAAAATACCAACTTTGCCAAACACAAGTTAAACATAGTTCACACACACACACACACACACACACACACATACACACACACCGCAGCCTGCCATCACCTAGATTTAACACAAATGTAACCTCACACTGACTGGTGAGTGACCCTTGGATTTCAGTCTTGGCCTTTCCTCAGTTAGGTAGTATATTCATGAGCATCAGCTCAAATTGTGATTAGACCAGTGAGCTGTTAAAAAATATATTTGTGAAAAAAACCGTATTTTTGTATTCATTGCGTGGACATGTGTGGAGGACACCCTGGGATGGAGTTCAGATTCTCAGTGTTGGCAGCAAACACCTTTTCCTGCTGAGCCACCTGAGCAGCCTGGTCCAAGTGAGTTTTTGAGGACTTGCATCATTTAGGACTGTGATGGACTCTGGAATCTCTAGGACTTGTTCCATTGGATTCCAGCTGGAGTCTTCAGAAGGCTGTGGGCTCCCTGTTCTCATCAGTGCCCTCAGCTTAAAAGCAGTGACTTGCTGGTAACTACTGGGCAACGCCACGTCTTCACTCAGGGCAGGCCTCTTCCTTTGGTCATTCATGCCTTATCTGTTGTGTTTTTGTTTATCCTGAGATCTGTTTTGCCATCTCTGTTATTATTAGCTGATCATTTTCCTTCCATAATTTTTTTTGGGGGGGGGTCAGATGATCTATCAAAATATTTTTCCACTCTTTTTTTTTTTTGAGGCAGGGTTTCTCTGTGTAGCCCTGGCTGTCCTGGAACTTGCTCTGTAGACCAAGCCGGTCTTGAACCCAGAGATCTGCCTGCCTCTGCCTCCCTAGGGCTAGGATTCTAGGATTAAAGGTGTGCACCACCATGCCCAGGCTCCTGTTGCTTCCTAACTAGCTGGGTATTCCACTGCATGGCTGCTGACATCATGGGAACAGCAGCCATCCACATTGCAGCCCACAGGATCAGCCTCACCACCATCCTCAGTCCTTTCCAATGACCAGTTGCCTTGGCAGTGTCATCACATGCATTGTTTCGGAGACAGATCCAGGGCACTGATGTTGGGTGGATGCGGTGCTGATCTTATCTCCAGTGTACCTCAGGCACACCACTTTGGTCTCCTTAGGGTTGAACTTGGGCTGCATGGTGGAGGCAGCTGGTGCTGGTAGCCTCTCTCCAGCAGAAAGCTCCTCTCCAGTTGTTACCTGCTAGTTGGCAAAGTCTTCCAAGTTTGATTGCTTTTATGTTTGGGCCTCTGGTGAGTGGAAGGCAGTTTAGTGCTAGATGGTGGGAAGAGGCCGAGAAAGAAGCCCGTGTGTGTGGAAAAATCTAGACAAGCTTGAGCATGGGAAGGGAGAAGAGGTCTTTGGGACAGACTCTGCTCTTTTATGTCTTTCAGAAGAGCAACAGGGTGGGCCTTTCCTTATAATAAGCCTGTTTAGGGTGCTAGAAATTGAACCTGGGGCCTTGTGCTATCAGGCAAGCTTATTACGTCTGAGCTACGCCCCAATGCTGCTTCACCTTTTTTATCCCTCAGGATGGTCTCAGCTATTCAGTCTGTTTTGAACTCACTGTTGTAACGTAGGCTAGCCCTGAACTTGTGGTTCTTCTGCCTCAGCCCAAGGTTATAGGCCTGTGCCACTAGGCCAGGCTGGTTCTGTCTTTCTTTTTCTTCTCCTCCTCCTTTCCTCCTCCTCCTTTTTTGTGTGTGTGTGCGCATGCGTATGTGTATTGTTTTTATGAAGTACAGGGTATTGAACCTAGAGCTTCATGTGTGCCTGACAAGGACTCTGCCTCTGAGCTACTGCTCCAGCACACCCCTCCTTCTTTTTTTCCTTTCTTTTCTCTTTTTGAGACAAGGTCTCACTATGTATCCCTGACTGGCCCAGAACTCTCTCTATAACCCAGGCTAACCTTGAACTGACAGAGATCTACCTACCTCTGCCTCCCTAGTACTAGAATTAAAGGAGTCTTTTCTTTTTACTTTTTTGAGACAGGGTCTCAAATTTACTGTGTAACTATCACTAGCCTTAAAATCCTGATCTGTTGACAACTTATGCTGGAGAGGGTGTGGGGAAAAGGGAACACTTCTGCATTGCTGGTGGGAATGCAAGCTGGTACAACCCCTTTGGATGTCAGTGTGGAGATTTCTTAGAAAATTAGGAAACAACCTTCCTCAAGACCCAATAATACCACTTTTAGGTATATATCCAAAGGATGCTCAATCGTGCCACAAGGACATGTGCTCAACTATGTTCATAGCAGATTTGTTTATCATAGCCAGAACCTGGAAACAACCTAAATGTCCCTCGACCAAAGAATGGATAAAGAAATTGTGGTACATTTACACAATGGAGTACTACACAGCAGAAAAAAATAACGACAGCTTGAATTTTGCAGGAAAATGGATGGAACTAGAAAACATTATTTTGAGTGAGGTAACCCAGACACAGAAAGACAGTTGTCACATGTACTCACTCATAGGTGGTTTTTAAACATAAAACAAAGGAAGCCAGCCTACACACCATAATCACAGAGAACTTAGACAACAATACGGCACTAAGAGACTTACATAGACCTAATATACATGGGAAAGTATAAAAAGACAAGATCTCCTGAGTAAATTGGGAGCATAGGGACATTGGGGGAGGGTTGAAGGGGGAAGGGGAGAGGCAGGGAGCAGAGAAAAATGTAGAGCTCAATAAATATCAATAAAGAAAAGGAAAAAAATTTTAAAAAAAAATCCTGATCTGTCTGTCCCTACCTCCTGAATGCTGAGCTTCAAAGCTCTGTTTCCCTCCCTCCTTCCCTTCCCCCACCTCTTATTGCAGCATGTAGCCAAGAATAACCAGAACTTTCTCCTGGAGTCAGGAGGATGAGGTGTTCAGGGCTGTCCCCCAATCTGTAAGGAGTTTGAGGACATCCTGGGCTAGCGGCCCTGCTAGAGAACAGAAGTAGAGTGCTGAGTGCAGGCCACACTGCTTAGGGCTCAGTGCTGCTTAGATAGAGCTCATGGCTCAGGCCTGGCCTTACATCCTGAGTACTGAGAAGAACAACAAGCAGGACTGGAGACGTGGCTCAGTGGCTAAGAGCCCTTGCTGGTCTAGAAGACCCCAGTTCAGTTACCACATGGTGGCTCATAACTGCCTGAAACTCCAATTCCAGGAGATCCAACCCCTTCTGAGCTCCATGGGCTTCTACAAGCACATGGTGCACATAAGAACTCACAAGTAAATAAAAAATGAATAAATAAATACTAAAAAAACTTAAACAAGAAAAAGTAATAACTCAACTGGTCCTAAGAATCCAGATGTTAAGTAAAAGGTATAGCCATACAATGGAGCAACATTCAGCCATAAAAGGATACACGTTACAATGACCTGAAAACATTCTATGAAAGAAAAGAGTCAGAAGAGGCCCCACGAAGGTCACATGATTGCGTTTGTATAAATTGTCTAGAGTAGGCAAATCCACTGTGACAAAAATAGATTGATGTTTGCCAGGAGCTGGGGGAGGGAGGGGTGGGCTGGTTGCTAACAAAATAGAGTTTATTTGGGGCTAATGAAGTGGTCTGGAATTGGATGGAGGTGATGGCAGCTCAACTCTGAATCTAATGAAACCAGAGCAAGTGTATGCCTTGAAAGGATGACGATGTGGTGAGGGGTGTAGCTTAGCGGGTAGAAAGCCCTGGGCTCTGTCTCCAGCTTCTCACAAACCAGCTTGGATGGTCGCATCAGTCGCCCATAGCACCCAGGGCGTGGAGGCAAGAGGATCTGAAGTCCATGCTTACACAGTAAGTTTGAAACCAATCTTGACTAAAAAGAATTTACCTTATTTATTTATTTATTTTGGTTTTTCGAGAAAGGGTTTCTCTGTAGTTTTGTAGCCTGTCCTGGAACTAGCTCTTGTAGACCAGGCTGGTCTCAAACTCGCAAAGATCCGTCTGCCTCTGCCTCCCGAGTGCTGGGCTTAAAGGCGTGCGCCACCACCGCCCTGCTATTTTTTTTTTTTTCTAGACAGGCTATGCATATCTTGACTAGTAAGCCTGAGGTATTGGGTCTGATACCCGCCCAGCTCTGCAAGAAAAGATAAGGAAAAGAAGGAGTCTAGTAGTCACCCCTACCTTCTACCTGCAGTGCTACCAGGCGTCATGGAACGTCCCCTCTTGTTTCCAGCTGGAATCATTAACTGTTCTTTGTACTGGAGCCTGAACCTAGGGCCTTTCACACGCTAGGCTGAGCTACATCCCCAGCATTACTTCCTTTCATGTGCTAGGCTGAGCTCCGTCCCAGTGTTACTTGATGTGTGAAGTGCCAGCAGGCTGGTCTGGGTACCAGGGCCACAGTGAAGAAAGTGACCAGAGTAGAGAGAACTTCAGGCTTCTCACAGACCTGTGCTTTCTCTCAGTTCCCTACATCTCTTGTCTGCCTAGAGTCTTCAGATCCTTCAGTCTGTTGGGAAACAAAGTTGGGAAGGGTTTAAGGAGGGGCAGCTGCACGTCTGCTCTTCCCATACAGTCTTTCCTTTTTATTTCTTTTTAAGTTTTTCAGTCTTTTATCCTATAGACCACGCTGGCCTCCCAAGTGCTGGGATTAGAGATCTGCACCACCATGCCCAGACTCAGTCTTTTATTTTAAAAGTACTTTCAAGGCCCAGTACTTGGAAAGCAAAGGGAAGAGGATCAGGATTTTAAGGCTGACCTTGCTACCTGATGAGTTCAAGACCAGCCGGGCCTACAGGAGACCATGTCTTAAAAAAGCAAACTATTGGCTGGAGAGAGAGCTTAGCAGTTATATGCACTTGTATGGAATTGGGAGGACTGAAGTTTGGGTCCCAGCACCTGAATAACTACCAGGTGTCCCTGGTGGAGAGCTGAGACAGGAGGATTACTGTGTGCTGCTGACTTACAGCTTAGTCATTAGGTTCAAGAAGAGACCTTGCCGCAAAGGAGTGAGTGGGGAGTGATAGAGGACGGTACTGCCGTCCCGTTCTGGTACATGCGCCTACACACACAAGTAAAAAAGACCTTAACACTGCAAAAGTGCCTGTCAAGACTCAGGAGGAGGAGAAGTTCAGAGCTAGAATGCCATTTTGTTTATTTATTTAGAAATTGGGTAAATCTGCCCAAACTAGTAAAGGAAAGAAGTTTTGATGTCTTCCCCACCTTTCACTGGCCCGTTACTGTCTTCGGGGGTGAAGTTCTTGACCTGCCCAGCCCTCAGTAGTGTTTAACCACCAGTCTCCCTCTTCCCTGCCTGCCTTGGGCTCCATTTTTCTGACTTTCTTTTCTTTCTTCTCTTCTCCCTCCTCCTTTCCTATTCTGTCTTTTTGATTGTGTGTAAACACTTCCTCATTACTAGCTAGAAAAAGTTGTTAGTCATCCCTGTGTATCTGAATCAGAATCACATTCTGAGCACGTTCTATGTTCAAGTTTTCCTCTCGTGTGCACTGGGGCTTTGAACCCGGCACAGTACTCACTTAGGTCCTGCTGATGGTGAGGCCCTGAGACAAGCCAATAGGTTCTAACTACTTGGGGACCAGTGTCTCTTATTTATGTATTTATTTTGCATAGAGTTTTGCAGTATAGCCCAGGCTAGCCTCAATCTCTGTCGTCTGTCTCAGCCTCCTGTGTGGTAGGTTTACTGATGTGAGCCAACACTCTCAGCAGACTGATGTCCGCCTTCACTTCCTGGTTGTGGTTATTTTCCTTTATATGCACACTGGACAGGTTTTACAGTCCGCATAGCTTACTTTGTAATGGGCAGGTGGGACCTGGCTAATTGGATCTGAAACTACAGACAAAGCTCACATAATAACAGAGACCGGTGTTCATAAATGGCGGGCTGTAATCACAAATGACTGGTGAGAGCAGGTTATGGTGGATTTGAGGGTCCTTATTTCTCCTATGTTCACAGCTGCCTTTGCTCTTTCTGAACTTTCTTTAGCATTTATCCTTGATTTTGTTTTGGGGCTGTTAGTTGTAGCTCAAGATACTTAGTCTTTCTCTTCCTTAACAAAGTCATGTGGGGGCTCCAAGTTTTATTGAGTTTGGACCACAGCCCTAAGCTCAGGAGAACAAGCTAGTTAAAAGCTCCCTTTCAGTTGCCTTAGGGAGGAAAGAGCCCCAGTAGACATCAAGATTTTAAAAAATAGTCTTTTGGCCGGGCGGTGGTGGCACATGCCTTTAATCCCAGCACTCGGGAGGCAGAGGCAGGCGGATCTTTGTGAGTTCGAGGCCAGCCTGGTCTACAAGAACTAGTTCCAGGACAGGCTCCAAAGCTAGAGAAACCCTGTCTCCAAAAAAAAAAAAAA
>JAQHUG010000257.1:2893825-2906649 GCA_028555095.1 Dicrostonyx torquatus | reverse complement strand
TTTCCTTCTCTTTCTGCTTCTCTTCCCACCTCTTCCCTCCTCCCTCCCTCTCCTCTCGCCCCGTTTAAGAATTGTGCATGTGAACTGGTAGTGTAGCGTCACATTTTAGAAACATACCATAATTTGAAAAGGCAGAAAATCCAAAGAAAGTTGTGGGGCCGGGCAATGGTGGCGCATGCCTTTAATCCTAGCACTCGGGAGGCAGAGGCAGGCGGATCTCTGTGAGTTCGAGACCAGCCTGGTCTCCAAGAACTAGTTCCAGGACAGGCTCCAAAGCCACAGAGAAATCCTGTCTCAAAAAACAAAAACAAAAACAAAAACAAAAAGAAAGTTATGGGGTCCTCGAAGCTATCGTTTCAGAGTTGACCGCACTCAGTTGTGTTTGGTGCTGTCTGCACAGCCATGTGGAGGGGACCGAGAATGGTTGGAGGTGGCAGCTCCTGGGATCTTGAGCTCTAGAATACTGCTCTCCAAGGAACATTCTGGAGGTTTCCACCAGAGGCAGAATATCTATAAAGAACAGTCCAGGGTCACAAGTGTAATTTGAACAGAGGACTTTTCCTGTCATGAGTACAGCTCTGGGTTGATGGTTTGTTTTGATTTTTGTAGTGTATGTTAACTTCAAACTTGTGACCCTCCTGCCTCAGCCTCCGGAGTGCTGCTAGAATTATAGATGTGTGCTACCATGTGCAGCCCTTTCAGTGTTTTGTTTCCGAGGCTGAGTCTTCCTGCATAGCTCAAGCTGACCTTGAACTCAAAGAGATCCTGCTGCTCTTCAGGTTCTAGGATTTTATTCGTGCACCTCACCTCTCAGCCTGTACGCAGCTTCTACACAACAGTTTCAATATGGTCCTCAGATATCCAGAAGTCTCCGAGGCTCCCCATCGTCAAAACTAAAACAGCACTGGTCCATCCCTCACTGTCTCATTGTGATCACGCCTGCATTGAAGGTGCAGAAGCAAAGACCAGTCAAGGCCTTGGTGTTGCAGCCAAGTGTGCTTGCTCTTGTCCCCATGGTCTCCATCACCATACAGTCTTGGTAGGGAGGAACACAGAATCCTTGAGTGAGCTGACTGGGGTTCACACTGTTAATCTCAGAACTGGGTGGCAGAGGCAGATGAGTCTTTGTTAGTTAGAGGCTAGCCTAGTCTACAGTGTGAGTTCTAGGACAATCAGAGCTACACAGTGAGGTTGTATCTCAGAAAACAAAAATAAACTGGGCAGTGGTAGTGCACGCCTTTAATCCCAGCCCTCGGAAAGCAAAGCAGCTGGATCTCTGTGAATTCAAGGCCAGTCTGGTCTACAGAGTGAGTTTCAGGATAGCCGAGGCTGTATAGAAAAACCCTATCTCAAAAAACAAAACAAAAATTTACAAATTTCACTATGTTTTTATACTTAAAAAGTTTGCATCTAGGTGTACGTCTGTGTGTGTTTGTTCAGGTGCCTGAGTAAGTGTTGGAAACCCTGAATTTGGAGTTATAGGCAGTTGTGGATGTGAGGAACTGAATTCAGCTCCTAAAAGAGTAGTACATGCTCTTAACAGCTGAGCCATCTCATCAGCTCCTGTTTATTACTAATATTGTGTGTGTGTGCGCACGCGCATACGTGCAGGCCATGACCAATGTGGAGGTCGGTGGTCAGAGGACATCTTTGTGGAGCTGGTTCTCCCCTTCTGTGTGGGTTTCAGGGATTGAACTCAGGTCTCCAGGCTTGTGTGGCAGGTGTCGCACCTGCTGAGCCATCTTGGCAGCCGTCCTTTTCTACTCTCGCTGTTGGAGTGTGCACCTGCTGCACAGTGAGCTGTAGCAACTGCTGAAGACAAGCACTTGAGCAGTCCTTGAATCTAGAGCCAAAGTGTTGCTTTCTTCATGAATAACCATTTTCCTTCAGAAGACAACCGAGAAACAAATTGAAGTTACTAGATTTGAGAAATTGGCAGACATTTTCTTCAAACTGAATGAAGCAAACCTGACACTAAGAAAAACAACTGACAGAATTTGTTGCCAGTAACAAAATTGTTCTTACAAGAAAATTACAATTTTGGGACACTCCACCACAACGGACTTGGCAGCTTTCCACCATTTGGATGCCTGTCTGATGAGATCACTGATGACATTCACAAATGTGTGTGTTTTAATGCTGTATAATGAAATGTGCTATGGTTTAGGATATCTATACAGTTCAACCAATATTTTCTAAATGAAAAATGATGATGTTCCAAAAATCACTTTTGAGTAAGAGTTCTGTTTCAAGTGAGCTTCTACTTTCAGCCTCCAGGCATGACAGGAACACCTGTTGGGTAGCACCGTATATTTTTCATGGCTTTGTTAGTCAATTGGGATCATTGGAGAAATGTTCAATCAAATCTTCAGGTTTACCAGACCCATAAAAAAGCTGGGTTAATAGTTTACTTATTTATGCTTTTTGGAGACAACATCTCCCTATTATGTAGTCCTAGCTATCCTGAAACTTACTACTTAGACTAGGCGGGCCTTGAACTCACTGTATAGCTGAGAATGACCTTGATCCTGCTCCTCTTGCCCCCACCTTGCAAGTGCTGGGATTACAAGTTTTGCTGTCATACTGATTGCAGGCATGCACTATCATAGCTGGCCTGGGGTTGAGTTTTTCTTGTTAATTTTTAAAAAAATTTATATATTTTATGTGGGTGAATATTTTGTATTCTGCATACCATGTTCATGCTTGGCGTCCTTGGAGGTGAGAAGAAGGCATCAGGTCCCTTAGACCTGGAGTTCCAAATGGTTGTGAACTACCATGTGGATGCTGAGAGTTGAACCCAGGTCCTCTGCAAGGTCCACAGTGTTCTTCACCACCGAGATAGTTCTCAGCCCATTGGGTTGTTACTTCATCAATTGTCGTCTAACTCTGCCCCCTGCTTTCCTTGCAGTTCCATGGTGATGACATGGCATCTGCCAGCTCCAGCCGGGCAGGAGTGGCCCTGCCTTTTGAGAAGTCCCAGCTCACTCTGAAAGGTGAGTGGAATTGCTTGAAGTATTTGGGCACACCTGTCTGGAGAGCCAGGTCTTCTGAAGCAGTGTGTTTCAGAAGCCTTTGTTCTCAAAAGCTCACCACTAGAGTTCTTGGAAAAGAAGGCAAATCATGGGAAAGTGAGAAAACTGGAACTTTTGGCTAAAATGTTCGGAGATGGTTGATTCCTTTGTGTCCTGGGCTCCCGCCTGTTCATTAATGCTCTGTGTGGTTCCATCTAGCCTCATGGCTTTAAATGCCTCCAGTCAAAGGTCACTCTCAGATTGTTCTCTGCAGCCCAGACCTTTCTTGGAACTCCCAACTCATGTATCTAGTAGCCAGCTGACATCCCACTAGTGACCACAGAAAAGTGCCCATGTCTGAAACCATACTCTGGACTTTTTCTTCTTCTGACTGGCATTAACCTAGCCGTGAAACTGACCTCTGGTACTCAGTATTCCTCCCCACTCCCGGTCTTGCCCACCCCTAGCCAATGGTACTCTGTTCTGGGCTGCGGTCTGCCGACCTGCCTCTCTGATTTTGCCCTTTGTCTTCCTTCTTTCAGGCTATAGTTACACAGCAGGCAGTAGTCTTGTTGCAGTAAGCCACCAAGGTCTCTGCATTTCAGTATTCTCATGTGTGTCCTGTTACCTTCTGCAGTCACCGTGCCTGGGTCATCTGGCCTCCTAACTCTATGCACAACTCACATGGCTGGGCCTTTGCTCTTGCCATCTCTGAACTAGCTTGCTTCGGTCTTTACCCAGAAATCCCCATTCCCTGATCTATGTATATAATAGCTACAACTTGCTAACTTCCTCAGATGTGTCCATTCCCACTTTATTATTTCCTTTTCAAGGTTGTAACTGTTTAACACCAAATGCTTATATTAAAGATACTTGGAGATTGAACCTAGGGCCTCAGATTTTGACCACTTTGACTTGGGGAATGCAGCTCAGTTGGTAAGGTGATAGAGTTTGCCTAGCATGCACGAAGCCCTTGGTTCAGTCCTACTGAATAAATTGGGTGTTGTGGTGCATGCTCATAATCCCAGAACTCCAAAGACAGAGGCAGATTAGAAGTTCCAAGTCATTCTTAGCTGCATAGTTTGGGATTCAGGATCTCATTCAGGTAGTTGGGGATACCATGCCAAACCAACAACAAAAACCAGAGAAAGAGCTGGGTGTTAGTGATGCACGCCTTTAATCACAGCATCACAGCACTCAGGAGGCAGAGGTAGGCAGATCTCTGAGTCTGAGGCCAGCCTGGTCTACAGAGTTCCAGGACAGCCAGGGCTACACAGTGAAACCCTGTCTCTGCAAACAAACACAAACAAGACAAACAAACAAAAACAAACAGGAAAAAAGAGCTAAAGGATAAAAACCAAAATCAAAACAGCAGCAACAAAAAATCCTGTCCTTGTTGAGCTGAAAGAGTTGGCTTGAGAGATTTGTTTCTAGCCTCAGCCCTGCCTTTTACTAACTCTGATTTTAGATAAATTAATTCACCTTCCTGAATCTTAGATGGCCCATCTATGAAGTAAAGGGTTTATTTCCCCCCCTCCAAGATTTACTTATTTTTATTTTATGAGTGTTTGCCTGCATGTATGTGTGTTTCCACATGCATGTCTGGTACCTGTGGAGACTGGAAGATAGCATCAATTCCCTGGAACTGGAGTTACACATGGATGTGAGCTATTGTGAGGGTGCTGGGGACTGGATTCAGGTCCTTTGCAAGGGCAAAAAAGGTTCATAACCACTGGACCATTTTTCTAGCTCCCCCTTTTTACTTTTTGCTTTTTTGAGACAGGGTTTCTCTGTGTAACAGCCCTAGCTGTCGTGGAACTAGCTGTGTAGACCAGGCTGGCCTCGAACTCACAGAAGCCTGCTTCTGTCTCCCAAGTGCTGGGATTTAAAAGTGTGTGCCACCACTACCCGGCCTCCAGCCCCCTTTTTTGAGGCAGTTTCACTACGACTGGTCTGGTCTGGAATTGTGTAAACTAGTCTGGCCTGGAACTCACAGAAATCCACCCTGCCTCTGCCTCCTGAGTGCTGGGATTAAAGGCGTGCACCACCACTACCCGGCCTCCAGCCCCCTTTTTTGAGGCAGTTTCACTACGACTGGTCTGGTCTGGAATTGTGTAAACTAGTCTGGCCTGGAACTCACAGAAATCCACCCTGCCTCTGCCTCCTGAGTGCTGGGATTAAAGGCGTGCACCACCACTACCCGGCCTCCAGCCCCCTTTTTTGAGGCAGTTTCACTACGACTGGTCTGGTCTGGAATTGTGTAAACTAGTCTGGCCTGGAACTCACAGAAATCCACCCTTTGCCCCCTGAGTGCTGGGACTAAAGGTGTATGCCACCACCCCTGGCAGGAACTTGCTGATTTTAAAGAACCTGTCTAGGACTGATTAAAACTTGTACCTATTTTTAAAGTTAAGGTATGCAGCGCTCCGTTCTCACCACCAGGTGGCCTCAGATAGCCTTGATGTATGTGTAAAGTGGTACATGTTTTACTAAGTCTGTGACAACCCTTTATTCTCAGCCCCACCCCTGTTGCTTGACTCTTAGCCCCCAAAAGATTTTTTTTTTGGTTTTGTTTTTTTTATGTCCTCCCTACTGTTGCTTTTGGGTTTATAATAGTTACTGTTTCAATCAACCTGAGCGTGGCTGTGAGCTTTGTCAAGTTGTAGACCTTTGTAGAACTTGTCACCTCCCTGAGGGGTCTCCCTGAACTTACTCTTAGTAGTAGGGCCCTCAGTGGAGATCAGTCTTGTCATCATGGGTGAGGCCCATCAGTTATCCTCTGATTTAGGTACGGTGTTGATGGCGTCTAGGTGTGCTTCTTCTGATCAGCCTGGAGTTCCTCTGGGAGTCATGAATGCTGTAGGATATGTGCCGCTGGGAAATAATAGTGTGGGCTTTATGTTCTATGTGTTGTTGCCAGATTGTTGGTGACAAATGACTGTCACAAGGACTCCTGTGTGCTAGGCTTGGTGGTGCCTGTAATCTCAGTATTCAGGAGACAGAGGCCATTTTCAACTGCACAGACAGTTCAAGTCAGTTTGGGCCACACAGCAAGATGCTACTTAAAACCAGATACAAACAAAAGAAAACCAAAATGAAAGAGGAAAGAGAGGACAGACAGAGAGACAGAGGGTAGGAGATTGAGATTAATTCTCATGAAGGCTGGTAACAGAACAAGCAATGTAGGTGACTGATCATCATGGAGTGTGTTCAGTCATTGCTACGGAAGAAAAGTGGCAGAGGGGATATGCAAAGCCCAGGAATGGCATACAGCTGGGGTGGAGTCAGGCTGTTGGGGGGCACATTCTGGCTCATAGCTCCTTCTTTATGTAACTGGAGAAGTAACACTCCCCATCCCACCTCCCACACACTGTGGCCCAGACTGACCTAGAGCTCACTCTGTAGCCCAGGGTGGACTTTTGAACTCAACATGATCCTCTTATTTTGGCCTCTCAAGTCAATGGGATTATAGGCCTGAGTGACTTTGTCTGGCTTTTTTGTTTTGTTTTTTGAGAGTAGCCCTGCCTGGCCTGGAACTCCCCATGTAGACCAGGCCAGCCTTGAACTTGTAACAATCCTGCTGCTTCTTTCAACAGCTGGGGTTGCAGGTTTGTCCCCATACCCAGACTTAGTGGGCTGTCTTTCCTCCTGGGCACAGGTGATATATATAGTTTATTCCCCGCTTCCTGAGTTGGGTTGTGAGGCTTCAGTTCGAGGACGTGTGCATCGCAGTGTCTGTAGTCACTGTTGTGATTGTCCTTAGGCTATTACTAAAAATCTGTGTGCTTTGCAAAGAGTGGGGAAATAGCACTCAACTTTGCAGTGTGGCCAAAGGGCTGCTCAGGGCACCACAGGGAGTGTGTGCGGGCTTCCAGAGGAGCCCCTGCAGCTGCTCTGAGGAGCTGCTCAGCAATGCCTGTGAGCTGCATTCCTGCTGACTGTCCCAGGACGAGGAGCTCGAAGTCATCCAGCAGTGTAAAACCTTAACACAGCCGTGCAGTGGGTTGTGTGACCGTCATTTAAAAGTTGGTTTGGGGGTACTGGGATGTAGGCCAGCAGGTAAAGAACTCTATCTCGTGTGGTTTTAGGGTTAGAAGTGATTTTTTTTCCCTTTGTGTTTTAGATTGTTTATATGGCCATACTTTTTTTCTTCTTTGTTTATGCCCTTTTTGTTTCTTATCTTAAAAGTCTATTGTGTGTGTGTCTGTGTGCATGTGTGTGCGTGCACAAGCATGTGGAGGTAAGAGGACAACCTTGGGTATCATTTATCATTACTCAGGCACTGTCCACTTGGTTATTTGAGACAGAATCTCTTGCCAGAACCTGGAACTTGCAAAATAGGCCAGCCTGACTGACAATTGACCCCAGGGGATCTGCCTGTCTGTGGGATTACAAACAGTATTGCCACACCACACCTGGCCTTTAACATGGATGGAAATAAGGTTTTCAGGCATTCACGGCAAACATTGTTCTGATTGAACTATTGCCATGTAATTTTTAAAAAGATTTTTGGTTTTTTGTTTTTGTTTCTTTTTTTTTTAAAGAGGACAAAACAAAACAAAAGAGAAAGGAAATAACCAAAATGAGACCCGGGGGCATATAGGGGTACTTTGACTCATCCGTTTTTGTTTTCCATCCCTTCCAGTGGTGTCAGCGAAGCCCAAGGTGCACAACCGCCAGCCGAGAATCAACTCCTATGTGGAGGTGGCAGTAGACGGCCTCCCCAGCGAAACCAAGAAGACTGGGAAGCGCATCGGGAGCTCTGAGCTTCTCTGGAATGAAATCATCGTTCTGTAAGGGCATTGCTTTAGAATGTAGGGGCAGGGTAAGAGAGCCCTGGGGGTGGCAGATTCCACTGCCCTTGACCCCCCATGGTGCTCCTCTCTTAGGTGTTTGTATCTCATTGAGCTCACAGAGCACTCATTATTAGCTAGGGGCTTACAGGTCTGAGTGTGAGCTGTGAGTGTGACTGTCTTCCCGTTTTGTCCCCTGCGGGATGTTAGCAATGTAGCTTTCAGCAGTTTGTCCCATGTTGAAGGGGTGACTGGCTCATATTCTGGGCTGTGATGAGCCACTTACTTGTTTTTCAGGAATGTCACAGCCCAGAGTCATTTAGATCTGAAGGTCTGGAGCTGTCATACCTTGAGGAATGAGCTACTAGGCACTGCCTCTGTCAACCTCTCCAATGTCCTGAAGAACAATGGCGGCAAAAGTACGTATGGTTCATGTCTGCTCAGGGAGGCTATGGCAGCCAGTCCTGGAATTGACCATAGTGTCTCTGTTACTTACAGACCACTTACGGAGTTTGAGGAAGGCAGGCAGGCTTTAGCATGCTTGGTGCAGGGGCTATAGGATGCAGGACTGTGTCCCCTAATTCTTCCTTGGGGAGGGAGGCTCTCCTTCTACCCACTTTCTCACTCAGGAGACATGTGATATGTTGAATAAAACTGTCAAATACCTCCAGCTGAAATCATTGCTTTTTTTCCTCTGAGCCCTGGAATAGAACAAAGGCGCTGTGTGCATATGTGTGAGCTCTGTGTTTGGGATAGGGTTACAGATGGTGCCCTGGTCTCCTAGACGCTCAGTAGGCCTTACTGGCTGTTGGGATGTGACAGCAGCTCCATCTGAATTATCGAGTGTGCCTCTGCTGTCCGGACATATAAATCCTCAAGTCTGTTCCTTGCTGTTTGTGGCCAGTGGCCTAACCCACGCCTGTGGGCTGTGGACCCTCCCTCATAAAGCCTCTATTCAGAGCAGTACCATATGTGGCAGCCAAATGCCGTAGAAAGAAAGGCTCCTTTTTCTCCTGATGCCTACTGTCGAGAAAATATTTTTTGAAGGTGGACTTAGCCTAAGTGAGACATGGGGGCGGGGAGTGTTGAGGCTTAGAGAGTGCAATGCAGCAGTTTGCGTCTTTTTCTTCAGGGCCCATCGTTCCTGTCAGGCTGCTTGGGAGGTCTCGGTTCCTCCTGTGCTCTGTTCCTTTCTGCGGGACACACAGTAACACAGTGAAGGATTGTTTAAGATCAGGGACATGTCTGTATTTTGGTGGTTTTTGTCATTTGAATTTTCTATGTGTGTGATATGTCTGTGCATGTGTGTGTGTTCATATGTATGCATACATGTGGTGGTCAGAGGTCAGTCATAAGTGTCATTTCTCAAGCACCATTAACCAAGTTTTTTTGTGATAGTCTTTCACTGAGACCTGGAGCTCACCAAGGTTAGACTGGCTGGCCAGCAAGCCCCCAAGATCTCTTGTTTCTCTTGCCCAGGGCAGCATTATAGGCATGTGCACTGTGCCTGTGTTTTTTGTGTGTACTGGGGATTTATGCAGGTCTTCATGACTGTGTGGCCAGCACTTTGCCAGCTGAGATACATGCCCCCCAGACTTTCCCACCACTTTTTTTGATGTAGAATTTCATGCAGTCAAAGCTGATCTCATACTCTGTGTAGCAGAGGATGACCTTGAATTCCTTATCCTCCTGCCTCCACTTCTCAAGTGTTAGGATCAGTAGGCATGCAGTACCGTGCTTGGCTTCCAATTTGCTCTTTATTTTTCCAATTCTTAGTCTGCTTTTTGTGATTTCAGGGTTATATTTGTTATACTTGTGGACTTTCTCACATTAAAACGTAGCACCAGAGCTGGGAGGATGTCTCAGCAGGTAGAGATACTTGCTGCTAGGCCTGAGAACCCGAGTTCAATCCCTGGAACCCACATGGTGGAAGGAGAGAACAGATTTCCACAAGCTGTCCTCTGATCTCTAATGCTGTGTGTGCGTGTGCACGCGCACCGCCTAACTGTACTTTAAAAAACTCAAGGTGGGGAACTGGAGCGATGACTCAGGTTAAAGAACTCATACTGCTCTTGCAGAGGACCTGAATTCAGTTCCCAATGCTTATGTTGGGCAGCTCGCAATTGTCTGTAATTCTAGCTCTATACATTCTTCTGGCTTATGTGTACACATATACAAACATGCATAATTAATTTTTTTTATCCACAAGTCTAAGAAATGTGTAGTGGCTGCTGGGTGTCACACGTCTTATTCCCAGCACTCGGGAGGCAGAGGCAGGCGGATCTCTGAGTTAGAGGCCAGCCTAGTCTATAAAGCGAGTTCCAGGACAGCCAAGGCTACACAGGGAAACCCTATCTCTACGCAAAAAAAGAAAAAAAAAAATGTGTAGTGCCAATGCAAGTGGCCTTTTCTTTCCTTTTTCATTTGTACAAGCAGTGCACTTTGGCTTGATTTTATTTTTTTGTGGTGCTGTCATAGAACTAGGAACGTGAGCATGCCACACGCGCACATACACATGCCTGTACCATTCCACAGTACATACATAGAAGTTAGAGGACAGCTTTGTGGGCTCACTTTTCTCTTTTTAACTTTACATGGGATTGAACTCAAGTTTTCAGGTCTATATGCTTTTGGCTTGTATAGCAAGTATTTATCCCAATGAGCCATCTTGCCAGCCCCATACTTCAGCTTATGATTATAGGGCTGGAGGGATGGCTCAGTGGTTAAGAGCATCTATTGTTCTTACAGAGGACCTGGGTTCGGTTCCCAGCATCCAGACAGTCACAACTGTCTGTAACTTCAGTTCTAGGAGATTCAAATTTCAGATCATACAGGAACATATATGCTCTGCATCATGCTTTTAGCTCTTCAAGATGTGTCAATATATCTTTATTTATGTATTGCTTTTTCTGGAACGTGGGGCCTCCTTATGAAGCCAAGTCTGGCCTCAAACTCTTGATTTCCCCTGCCTCTTAATTCTTTTTTAAAAAATCAATTTATTGTATGTGTGTGTGTGTGTTTGATTGTATATTTGTACTCCATGTGCATGCAGGAGCTTGCAGAGGTCTGAAGAGGCATCTGATCACCTAGAACTGGAGTTACAAGCACTTATGAGCTGCTCTGTGGGTGCTGGGAACTTAACCTGAGTTCTCTGGAAGAGCAGTGAGTGCTCGTAACTGCTGAGCCATCTCTTCCACCCCTTCTTTCTTTCTTTCATTCTTTTTTTTTTTTTTTTTTGTTTTTTGAGACAGGGTTTTTCTGTAGCTTTGGAGCTTGTCCTGGAACTCGCTCTTATAGACCAGGTTGTCCTCAAACTCACAGAGATCCGCCTCTGCCTCCTGAGTGCTGGGATTGAAGGCATGCGCCATCACTGCCCGGCCTCCCTTATTTTTTTTTTTTAAATTGTGATAAAATGTACATAACAAAATTTCCTATCTTAGTCCTTTTAGTTATGGTTCTGTGATGTCAAGTACTTTCCCATCGTGCAACCATCACTGTCATCCATCCCCCCCAACCCTGTGCATCTTGTGAAACCAAAGCTCTCCTCACTGAGCAGCTCCACATTCTTCCTAGCAGCCACAGTTCTCTTTCTGTCTCATACTGTAGTAGCTTATGTAAATGGAGACGTTGTATTTATTCTCATTTAGATTTTTTTTTTTAAATACCGTGTATGTCTGTGTGTGGGGTATGTGTACATGAATGCAGGTGCCTGCAGAAACCCGAACATGGTCTCAGATCCCTTGGAGCTTGAGTTACAGGCAGTTAGGAGCCACTTGTGCTGCTGGGAACTGAACTCAGGTCCTCTGCAAGAGCAGTGTGTATTTTTAATGCTGAGTCATCTCTGCAGCCATCTATATTTGTTGTTTGTCCTCTTTAAAATAGTGTTTTAGGGGCTGGAGAGATGACTTAGCAGTTAGGAGCACTTGCCCTTCTTTCATAGGGCCAGGATTGGGTTTCCAGCACTCACATGTTGGCATACAGCTGTTGTTACAGTTTCAGGGGATCCAGGGTCCTCTTCTGGCCTCTGCTGCCACCAGACATGCATGCATATGTGCAGGCAAAACACTCAAAATGAAAATAAGGTTTTTAAAAGACCGTTTTGGTTTTCATGAGACAGGTTCGTTTTGTAGCCCAGGCTGGCTTTGGATTCATGGCAGTCTTCCTGCTTCAGTCTAAGTCCTGGGTTTACGGGTGTGAGCCTGCATGTCTGGCCTGTTTTCAGTTCTTTTGGAATTGCTTGTTGGTGGTGGGGAAATTCTATTTGGTTTATAAAGGTGCTAGAGATTGATTCCAGGTTCCTTGCATGCTAGGCAGTGCTCTACAACTTAGTCTTCATTTTTGAGGGGCTTTTCTACTGCTTCATGTATCTTTTGCTCCATAAAAGATATCACTATATCTTTAATAATTTTTCTAAAATCCAAATTTTGGTAGCTCTCTGTTATGCAGCTGTTTGAAAACTGAGGGTAAACATTGGCATACTTTTCAGTGTTCGGCAGGCAGAAAAGCCATGGTATCTCACAAGTTTGTGAGTCTCTCTGCTTGTGTCTGAAGGTTTACTCAGGATAAGTTCCAGAACATGAATTGGCTAAGTTTAAACAATTTCCATATTATGGACCTATGTTGCCAAAAAGTTTTATCAGTTTATCTTCATATCAGCAATGGCTGGGTTGCTGGTTTCTATTGTACTGTGGCATGCAGTAGATTTTATTATTTATTTACTAATTTGCTTGTTGAGAAAGGGTCTATCCCAGAACTGCTGTTTTATTTTTGCAGCTGCTGCTGTACACTACTGTCCAGCCGCATCTTTTTCTACTGTCCAGCCACCTGTTTTGTACTGTCCAGCCACCTGTTTTGTACTGTCCAGCCTCCTGTTTTGTACTGTCCAGCCTCCTGTTTTGTACTGTAATGTCACCTGCTTTTCTACTGTCCAGCTGCCTGTTTTGTACCTGTAATGTCACCTGCTTTTCTACTGTATGGCTACCTGTTTTTTTAAGTTCTAAGTCAGAAAAATAGAATTTTT
>JAQHUG010000257.1:2846856-2867632 GCA_028555095.1 Dicrostonyx torquatus | reverse complement strand
GGAATCTAATACTTTCTTCTGACCTCCACCACATCAGACACACACATGGTACACAGACATACATGCAGGTAAAATAAATAAACAGACAGATAAATCTTAACCTTGAAAAAAAAAAGAAGAAGAAGAAGACCTTGCACTGGACTGAGCTTTGCTTGGGGTATTTTTGTTGTGTCTTTTTGTTTGTTTGTTTTGGGGCATTATTGTTTTGTGTACTTGAACATGGACAAGCATACATCTCTCATTGATTCAATTCAGTTGTATATAATTGAATACCTGGTATGTACTAGGTCTTAGTCTGGGTGGTAGGCAAATGGCAGTGTGCAAAATTTACGACTCTCCTTGAAGTTTCTAATCTACTTGGCAGTGGGGGAGGAGAGTTAGGCAGCAAGTGAGTAAGTACAGAAATAGCCACGTAAGTGTCACTGTGACAGGACCTCTGAGAGAGAGGGTGAGATGGTCTGAGATTGTTGTAATCGGAGGGGCCTCATGCAAAGTAGAGAGGTATTCTCAGGAAGATGGAACCTGGACTGCGAGTTCAGGCAGTGGGAGAGGGAATGGTTGGGTATGTGATGAAAACAGAAAGGTTGGTGTGGCTGGATTCTGGGGAGCAGCAACGAGGGTAGTAGAGGTTAGGATGGACAGGTGGGTCTGCCTCAGAGTACACCACCTCAGAGACCATGATCAGGATGAACCTTCCCCTAAGAAACAGATGGTTGCTCAAGGGCATTGTTTTTCCCTCCTCTCAGTGTTCACGGTGTCATGTAACCCTGGCTATCCTGGAACTCCCTATGTAGACCAGACTAGTCTTGAATTCATAGAGATCCACCATCCTCTGCTTCCTGCTGCTGGGTATAAATATGTGTGCCACCATGCCTGGCTTCTGCTGGTTTTGTTTGTCTGAAACAAGGTCTCATTATGTAGCCCTAGCTGACCTAGAACTCACTATGTAGGCCAGACTGGTCTTGAACTCACAGACCCATCTGCTTCTGCCTTCCAAGGATTTTTTTTTTTCAAGACAGGGTTTCTCTGTAGCTTTGGAGCCTGTCCTGGAATTTGCTGTGTTCATTAGACTGGCCTCGAACTCACAGAGACCTGCCTGTCCATCTGACCTCTTTTTTTTTTTTTCCAAGACAGGGTTTCTCTGTAGCTTTGGAGCCTGTCCTGGAAGTAGCTCTTGTAGACCAGGCTGGCCTCAAACTCACAGAGATCCACCTGCCTCTGCCTTCCAAGTGCTGGGATTAAAGGCGTGTGCCTCCACCGTTTGGCCCATCTGACCTCTTTTTAAAAATCATTTTGTTATTACATTTAAAAAAATTAGCAGGGCTGGAGAGATGGCTCAGCTATTAAGAGCACAGGCTGCTCTTTCAGCTCATGACTGCCTGTAACTGCAGTTCCAGGAGATTTGACACCTTCATACCAGTGCACATAAAATAAAGTTAAAAAAAATTATCATGTGGTAGGGAGGGCAGAGGACAGCTTATGGCAGTTGACTCTCTCTGATGGATCTGGGCATTGAACCCCGGTCGTTAGGCTTGGTGACAAGTGCTCTAATTCTGGCCAAACTTTCATTCTGGTGCTGGCTAATTTTTGTTTTCCTCATTCATACCCCGTATTGGTTGCACAAGGCTGTTTTCATGAACATGTATAATGTTGTTCGTGCATATTCTATCCCCATGCTCCTTGTCATTTTCTAGTTAGTTCTCTTTGTTCCCAGGGTTTCAGTTCTACCTTAATGTCACATATATGCATAATCTTTAAAGATTTTTTTGTGGCATATATGTGTGTATTCCACATGTGTGTAGGTGTTCCCAGTGTCCAGAAGGAGGGACTCCGAGCTTGAATTACAGACAGCTGTGAGTCATTTGATGTGGATGCTGGGAATTGAACTCTTGTCCTCTGGGAGCAGCAATTGTTCTTAACCACTGAATCATCTTGACATTTCCATATATACGTAATTTTTCATTTGTTTGTTTTTGGGATAAGAGCTTGCTATATAGCTCAGACTGGCCTTGAATTCACTGTCACTTAAACTGCTTATTATGGTAGCCTGTCTCCTCAGCTAGCTATTGGAGAACTTCTTAGGTGAAGAGTGACATGATCTACTTTGGATTTACAAGCTCTGTTTGCATTGTGGAAAATGTGTGCTCACTTAGCCCTATCTTTGAGAGGCTGGAGTTCATCTGGTGGATAAGACAGGCTATGTGCTGGTGGTGTCTGGGATGTTCTTGAATGTTTTGGAGAAGAGACCTTGCTTCCTAGGTTTGAGTCCCATCTCTGTGATCTCACATGATTGTCTCTACTTTACATGGAGTGACTTGTAGGGTGGCTACAGCTGCTAAGATGTCCCTGTCCCATCATGGTGGGTGATTCCTAAAATCCAGAGTGAGTTCTCTGCCTGGGGACTAACTCTCAAACAAGGGCTGAGCTTCTCAACATTTTTGTCTTTTCTTGTGATTGATTCCTTCTCCAGGAGCACAACCACCCTCGAGAGAATCCAGCGGAACTGCTATAGCTGCAGACACCCGGCACCAGCCACCCAGTACAAACTGCTTTGGTGGCAGGTCCCGGTAAGTATTCCTTGTTGGTGAGAAGGCCCTGGGAAGGTGCTTGAAGTTATGGAAAACACACTGGCAGTGGCAAAGAACCACACAATTAGAAATTTCTTATCACTGATTCTTGAGGGAGTGCAGCGCTCCACATGCTTAGGAAGAGTCAGCACTACACTGACAAAGACCGGGCGGGGCTGGGTTGGCATTTCGGTAAGAGAGGACCCATTGAATAGACCCTGACCTTCTCTTATCCATCAGGGGCTGTAGCAGTCATGATGCATGGAGAACATGGTTCTTTGGATGTAGAATTTTCGGACTGCATTTCCTCTTTTTGGGGGTGGCTGATGGTTCTCATTCTCTGGTTGGCTAAACCTTCTATGCTGAGGGTCTGAGCTCATTTATACTTGTTATGCCTATTGTAGATGATGTGATTCTGTTTACTATTCTTTCTTAGACCTGTATTTGTCCTCTAGATTCATTTCCATGGCAACTAAATTTCTAGGCAAGAGAATACTTTTAAATGTATTGGATAGATGATTGAGGAGGAGGAGAAGGAGGAGGATGTGCTTAGTGTTTATTACAATGTGCAAAATCCCCAGACAGTTTCAGGAAGAGAGTCATATGAATATTTGTGACGATTATCTTCTTACAGTGGGGAAATTGCTGTTAGAAATCTTCCCATGCAAATTCCAGCAGGTACAGAATAATGCTTTTGGGAAATAGAGTTGTGGTCTAGTCAGTGTCCACAGCATCTAACAGATCCTCTTGAGGGCGGAGGTCATCTTCTCAATTGCTTTGTTTGTGACTTTATGAGGTCCAGGTTACCAGAGCTTGTTGTCATCAAGAGAGAGTGGATGTTTGGCCATTTGTCTCTGAGATCCCAGTTTCACTAGATGCAGAGATGCTTCTTTTCTGTTCTCATTGCTCCTAGTTTGTGTACAAGTGTCACCTCAATGGAAGACCAGTCACATTTTTCTGTGACTTGTGCTAGATAGCTTGGAGATGTAATACATAGTTATGTCTTACAGGATTAGGACCTGTAATATTTTTGGCAAGTACTGTATCAACAAAAGAAGGGTCCAGAACTGGAGGGAACACAGGATCTCTTCAGTTGTGACTAGCTTGAGCAGGGACACCTCAGCATTTCATCTTTCTTCCACAGCTGGTTTCTTTACTGTAGTGCTTGGTAACTACTTCCTTGGGTTTTTTTGTTTGCTTGTTTGTTTAAGATGGACATGGAAACTTTGGGTCAGACACATTGACACCACTTAATTTGAGGCTTAAAGGGTGAGTCAATCAAGCATGAGGACCTGAGTTCACCCCCAGCACCCTCCTAAAAATTCTGAGCATGATAGTAGTTATAATCCTAGTAGTGATGGCAGTAGTGGAGGGTGAGCCGCAACAGGAGGTCTCAGGCTTGCTGACCAGCCAGCGTAGCCTACCTGGAGAGCATCAGGCCAGTGGAAGACCCTGTTTTAAAGGAGGTAGAAAGCATTCCAGGAGAAAACATGGAAAGTTATTCTCTGGCCTTCACACATATGTACCTGCACAGGTGCACCTGCACACATGAACATGTACACATTTGAAAAAAGAGAAGAGGTACTTCATTAGATTCTGTTTTTTTCTTTTCCCTCTCTCCTTTCCTTCCTTCCTTTGAGACAGGAACTCATCTACCACAGGCTGCTCTTGAATTCTTGCTCCTCCAGTCTTTTACCTCCCAAATGCTGAAATTATATGCACGTGTTCATCACATCTAGATTAACAATACCTTTTTGTTTGTTTGTTTGGCTTTTGGTTTTTTTGAAATAGGGTGGTTTCTCAGTAGCTTTGGAGCCTATCCTGGAACTAGCTCTGTAGACCAGGCTGGCCTCGAACTCAGAGATCCTTCAGCCTATGCTGCTTGAGTGTTGAGATTAAAGGTGTGTACCACCACAGCCAGGCAATATCTTTTTAGTTTAAAAAAATGACATCTGTTTATTTTCTTATTTATTTATTTTGTGTGTGTTGTGTGAGTGGCACAGTTCTCGTGGTGAGAGGATAGTTTGCTGGGGTCAGTTCTCTCTCACCGTATGGGTTCTGGGGATCCAGCTTACGTTACCAGGCTTGGTAACAAGTGCCTGAACTTGCTGAGCCATCCAGCAATCTTGACAAAGACCTTTTTAATGGATACATTATTCATAGGTAAAAGTATAAAAAAAATCGGTGAGATTGAGGCAGGAGAATTACTGTCGCCAGAAATTTGAGGCCAGCCTGAGAAATATAGGGAGATTATGCTTCAATAAAAACATGACAAGTAAAATAAAGTGGATGGGAAAAATAATCTTGAATACAAGAGAATGGTTGATTTTGGCCAGAGGACACAGGAATAATAAGCAAAGGCTGCAAAGAAAGTATTCCTAAGTTCATGCTGCTTCTTAGCTTGTGTGGTAATTCCTAAATCATCTTCTTTTTCTTAAAAACTGACTATATGTTTAACATTTTCCTATGTTTATGGGTTTCACAATACAGTAGCTAAATAAAAAGTGCCATTTGCCACCCTAAGGAAACGGAGCAGCAGGGGTACTGGGTTAAATTATTTTATGTTTTTGAAGACAGACTTCAGTTTCCAAAGGTTCTATAATAACTACTTACATATGTTCTGCCTGATTTATGTGTGTCACAGGGTAGCAGTTGATTCTGAGGGGATGTTCCATGCTGGCCTCTTAGGATACCCTGCAGCATTTGGTTTTTTTGTTTATTTGGTTGGTTTTTTCCTTTCCAAGACAGAGTTTCTTTATGCAGTCTTGACTGTCCTGGAACTTACTCTGTAGATCAGGCTGCCTCTGCCTCCTGAGTGCTGGGATTAAAGGTGTGTACTACCACACCTTGTATACCACCTTAGCTCTCCTGAAACTCACTCTGTTAGCCAGGCTGGCCTCAAATTTAGAAAGGCCTGCCTCTGCCTTCTGCTGGGACGAAAGCCAGCACCACCCAGTCTTACATGCTCAGACCTGAGAGTTCAGAGTCTAGGTGAAAGCATGCCCACTCCAGATAACATCAGAACATCCTTAATCTTGGTGGCCTGAGAGGGCTGGACACAGGCTATTCCATGTTTGGTTAGGGAAGAAATAGGTATGGGCTGTCCCCTAGATTGTTTCCATTATGTTCATTGTATACCGTGCAGCATCCCATGTCCTTGGAGGACCTGGTGTGTGATGAAGGCCTGAGGGAAGCGAGTGCTTGTTGGCACAGAGGCCATGTAAGGATCCCTCATGTTTTGCTTGTTGCTGGAATGAGGCTGGCTTTGGACACTTGCCCCATGTCTCTGGTGCTGTGAACCATCATTCAGGGTCCCATGCAGGGTCTTTAGTGTTGAGAGAGTTTCATGGAGCAGGCAGATGCATGCAAGAGAGAGAACCAGTATGGCAGGGGCAAGGCTGAGCAGTGTGGGCTGTGGGTTGTCCTTTGTCCAGACATTCAATACATGCCCCTGAGCCTAGGAGTTAAGGAGACCAAGGGGATGTGAATGGAGGGAAGAGGAATCCAATAGAAGGGGCTGTACTGGAACTGGCGGCCTTTCCTGTAGATTAGAAATGGTTGTGAAATTTCAGGCTGAAGTTGGGAAGCCAAGAGTGTCTGGATTTCCTTTGTGGTTTGCTGTTTCTTGGTCACCCATGATCCTCTTTTTTCTTTCTTCTCTCTGTGTGTGAGGTGAGTGATGGCAGAGGAAATCCAGCCAATGGTACTGTCCATGTGGGGCACTCTTCCTTCCCTCCCAGCTTCGTTAGGCCATCTAACGTGAGTGCTGGCTTTGTTGGAATCACTATGAAGCTTCCACAGATGAGAAAATGAAACCTAGAAGAAATGTTTTTTATTTACTTTTAACTTCATAAAGTTGTTGCTTCCCCCTCCAGCGTTTTATGTATTCTGGGCAGGTGCTCTACTATTTATCTATATGTACCCCCACCATCTTTTTTCATTTCATTTCATTTTTTGAGATAGTGTCTCACTAAGTTTTCTAGGTTGGCCTTCAACTCACTCTTATAGCTGAGACTTGGCCTCAGCCTCCCAAATAATTGGGATTACAGACCTGTGTCATCAAGCATGGTGGAGCTTTTCATTACTAGGTCTTTATAAGGGATCTTGGTTAAGAAGCTGGATATATGGGCTCAGTTTGTTGTCCTTTATTATATGTATGTTTATTGGTTTTGAAGTATTGAATGTGAATGTTTTCTGATACTGGGAGCTGAACCTAGAGCCTTGAGCAGTCAGGCAAGGTTGCTAGCATCAAACTATACTCCCAGCACTTTATATGCACATGTGAGTGTGAGGGATGGAGATCTGAAGGCCTTGAGTTTCCCCAGGTCTTTCCAACTCATGTTAGTTCAAATCTGCTTTTGGACGTGTTCCTCCCCAGTGATATTCTTACTGGGACCGTTTTAGGACCTTCTTGTAATGGTTTTCTGTCTCCCTCTGTGATACTTCTTTTTTATTCTGCTATGACGAAAACCTCTTAGATTTATTAGCTCCCTTGCCTTGGCATTAACACCCCCCCCCCGAACATTGAAAAGAGCTGTATTCTGGGAAGCCTGCACAGCCCAGAGTCTCTGGTGAGCTCTGAATAGCTCATGGGCTGTGTCTGCAGACAGCGGATCCCAGAAAAGAAAGACAAATAAACTTAGGCGGGTGTGAGTCTGCTGGGAAGCCCTGGGAGGGCCAGGGGAGAATGGGGAAGCAAAGCTGACAGGGAGAGAGGGACTCTGGGACCTGAGCCTTCAGGCTCTGAGCCATTCTTTCAGTCATTGCTGGCTCCTGCCACCCCTTCTTCCATGGCACTGATCAAAGCTGACTTGGAGATGTTACGTTGTTGGTCTGAATGGAGTTTAGCTCCTTTCTGCTCCCTTAAAATATGCCTGTAATCTCATTAGTGCTGCTGGGAAGGAGAAAGGAATACATGAAAACCCATTTCATCATTCAGTGGTAGCAGGCACAGTCCCTGATTCCAGGGAACCTGCAGGCTGGCTTCCGAGCAGGTGAGACTATGGACAGCATCTGGGGCATTTTAAAAAAGTAATTATGGAGATTAGTACCTACTAAATATGCATATTGATGTACTTATCTACTAATTAAAGTGACATTATTGTACATTTACTTATTAGTGTCTGTTTATTTCATAGCTAGCTGTTTGGCATTTTCTCTGTGGGAAAGGAGCCAAGGAATAGGTGATGTGTTCCAGAAAGCTGAGTAGATACAAGAGTAAAGAAGCCTGCTATCTGCAGTGAACACACTGAAAACCAGGCTCACAGTAGTCATGGCAACGAAAAGGTGGAAAGGCACAGCGTCTGATAGTAAGGACTCTGGAGCAGGAGGACACTAGGCAACAATCACAAAGTACCCATAGTGTGGACACGCCCAAGTGCTAGTGTGTACACACTCAAGTGCTGGAGCATCCACACCAACACACCCATGGTGCTGGTGTGTGCACAGGCAAGAGTGAGACATTTAAGGAGTTTGCTGACCCAGTGAAATGCGGGTCAGGGTGACCCTACAAGTAGAGTCTTCTGCATGGACAAAGGCAGGGAAAATAAGAGAGCTTAGCTTACTGGGGGACAGGAATCCTTTGGTCATGCTGACATGTCCCATACTGGGGATGATCGCTTTAGCAGCCTCAATCCAGCTGCCACTTGCTTTTGTCTGTTTTGTTTTTGTGAAAGCCTAAGATGGCAGCAGCACCGGAGTTCTCTTGTGCTTCCCTAGCCCATAATCAGCCTTGGCTAGAGAGGGGGCCCAGATATAGCCCCCGTTACAGGCTCACTCCGTCCTCTCTCTGACCCTGGCACTGCTCTTCTAAGTGTCTTCATGTTGTTTTCCTTTTCTAGAATTATGCCCACTGTGCAGATTTTTTATATTAGTTTCATTGACTTAGAATACAGTTAATTTCTGTTGAATACTGAATAGTATTCCATTGTCTGGATTCAGCATGTTTATTTATCTACAGGCTAACTGAAGTATGCTTTAGTTAATTCTAAATTTTGCTAACTATGAACAAAGCTGCAGTTAACATCGGTTTCTCAATGAGGCAGCTTATATTATACCAGAACTTTCCCAAAAGGGAGGCTGGGAGTCTTCCAGTCCCTGGGGAGGGAGCTACAAGGGAATGTCTGGCATAGGACATTTAAGACTCAAATTAGAAACCATCGAGAGGATTTCCCTTTCTTGTAGAAATTTACATTTTGCCTTTTTGTTTGTTTTATGATTTAGGGTTTTTTTTGTTTTTGTTTTTCAAGACAGGGTTTCTCTATGTAGCCCTGGCTGTCTTGGAACTTGCCCTGTAGACAAGGCTGGCTTTAAACTCAAGATCCACTTGCCTCTGCCTCCTGAGTGCTGGGATTAAAGATTGCAAGCTACCACTGCCTGGCTGACTCTTAAGACTTTTAAGTCTCCACAGTCTAGACATACGAGCCTCCATATGAAGACATGCAACTCTGACTGAAAAATAAACTTAGTCCAGACCATTTGGACATCACCATTTCAACTGCTAGCTTCCTGTCTGGTATCTGTGTGGGCCTCAGTTCTCATCTCTCTCTGGCACATAGCTGTCACAGCCACAAGAGAACTTTTTTTTAAAAGAATTAAATGAAGCTGGGCCAGGGTGGCACATGCCTTTAATCCCAGCACGCGGGAGGCAGAGGCAGGCAGATCTCTGTGGGCTCAAGGTCAGCCTGGTCTATAAGAGCTAGCTCCAGGTTAGGCTCCAAAGCTACAGAGAAACCCTGTCTCGAAACAAAAAAAAAAAAAGAATTAAATGAGGACTGGGCCTGAGCAGTGGAAGTATAGAGATGAGACAGAAAAGATACTTCAAGCTACGTAGGAGGTATAGTCATGGAGGAGATTGGAAGACGAGGGGGACTAGAGAGGAGTCTTAGGCTCTTAAAGTGTGGCGTCATCCAAGGAGAAAAGGAACCTCAGAGAGAGGGGGGTGTGCCACACCCCCTGCAGTGTTGACTTTGGTGCTGGGCAGGCTCCATGAACTACTAGTAGTGCTACTTGACTTTGGGAAACATCATCTTTCTGAAAGGAGGAAGAGGAAAAGAAGCCAAACTTCAAGAGACACAGACTCAAACACTGTATTCTTTGTTTTTTAAATAATTTTTATTTGGTTGTTAGTTTGTGTGCTTTGGTGTTTTACCTACATATGTGTCTGTGTTAGATTCCCTGGAACTGAAGTTATAGACAGTTGTGAGCTGCCATGTGGGTGCTGGGAATTGAAACTGAGTCCTTTGGGAGAGCAGCCAGTGCTCTTAACTGCTGAGCCATCTTTCTAGCCCCAAACGCTAGACATGTAAAGGTGACCACAATTTAGAGCGTAGGACTGATATTCTAGGACTTCTCAGACCTCGAAATCTGTGGTTAAATGGGAGGTCTATAGAGAGGCCAGTGAAAAGAACATGGGTCTCGGAAGAAGGGCTCTTTAGTCAAAACTTGGGCAGCTTGTGGAAAGATGAGAGCAGGACTGGCAGCAATGGTCTGAGCAGACGAGGGCGGGAAGAAGAGCACCCGTTCAGGCAGCTGTGTTGGTAGCTGTGCTGTGCTGTGCTGTGCTGAGGTCAGACTTGTCCTCCAGTGCTCTGTTGGGGCTGCATTGCTCCCCGTGAAGTATTGATGGTTAATGGAGGTGGTAATTTGGGGTTTGGCTTAGTGACTGTCTTTGTGATGACGAACTTACTAGCCTACATAGAGTGACTCCTTTCAAATGCTAAAGCAGTTCTATATTTGAGACTTTTTCCATTTTGTAGTAGATAAAGATAGCTATAGAACTAAAACCTAGAATTTATACTGCGTTATAGTTTCATGAAGTTATGTACCCTTATTAGAAATTTAGCAAAGATACTGATTTCAGTATTCTTTGTGCCATCTTTACTTTCTATTTATTTATTTATTAATTTGCCTCACTCTGGCATCTGCCTCCAGCATCCTGTCGATGCTACACCTGCCTTGTAATACCGTGACTTCGTCCTTTCCGTACATATTCCGTGCCTTAGATTCTCAGGTTCTGAAGGAATCTTGGGGCATTCGTTTTTTTCTTTTTCTTCTTCTAATTTCATTGAACTTTATTATTTTAAATACTGTGGTGGCATATGCCTATAACCCCAGTGCCTGGGAGGGTAAGGCCTTTGTGAATACCTAGCAAGACCTTGTTATCTTGCCTCTCCTCAAAAGTTCAAGTGGAGGTCAGTATTAAAATAGGCCTTTGAAGAGCAGCATCGTGGGAAGGTGACCTTTGACTACAGATCTGAGGAGGCTTAGGGCTTAGGGACTGAACATTGAAGGAGTGAGCTGGGGAGTGTGGGAGTGTGTGTGTCTGTCTGTTGGTGGGTAGGTGTGTGCCTCTAGGGATGAAGCCCAGGCCCTCTACCATGCTGGGCAAGCTGTCTGCCACTGAGCTCCATCTCTAGCTGCTTCTTTCTTTTTAATACTTTCTCTCCTCGAAAGTTATTTGGTTTGAGCAGTAGGTTCACATCTGTCTGCCACTCCAGTTCCAGGGAATGTGATGCTCTCTTCTGGCTGATACACAGACACACTTGTAGCACCAACGTTCATATACATACTTAAAGATGATGACACCTTGGTAGAAACTCATTTAAAAATAGTATGCTAATCATAACAAGCCAGACACAAGCAGTTTCATTTTTTTATGATTTCACTTGCATAACACTTGAGAAAAGGCCACATGACGGAGATAAATCTAGTCAGCAGTGGCTAGGGACCCAGGGGAAAGAAATTTGGGGGCAGTGGAAATGCTCCATGTCTGGATTGTGATGGTGGTCAGGTCACATTAGTTACCACTCATCAAATGGTGCCTGTAAAAGGATAAATTGTGTTATATATAAATTGTTCCTTAATTTGAAATATCTTCTAAAATTATGTTTTTATTTATGGTATGTGTGTGCCTGCACGAGCTCATATGTACCACAAGGGTGCAGATGCCTGTGGAGCCCCGAGCCTTGGCTCTCCTGCAACTGGGTTTAGAGGTAGTGCCGCTACCTTATGTGTGCTGGGAACTGAACCCAGATCTGCAGTGCTCTTAACTGCTGAGCCGTTTCTCCTCTTCCTAATCTAGTTTAATGTTGGTGAAGCTGTCTACCTCCAGCTGCTTTGTGATCCACTTGGCACTGTTTTATTTTATTTTTTAAAAAGCTGGGCTTTTTTTTTGTTGTTCTTGTTTTTTAAACATTTATTTATTGTGTGTGTCACAAGCTTGGTTTTTTGTTCCACCATGTAGGGTCCAGGGATCAAATTGAGGCCCTTGGATAAGACAGCAAGCCTCTTGACTACCAGAGCTTTCTTACAGACCCGACTTGACTTTATGCCCCCATCCAGTTAAGATCAATCTTTTCAAAGGGTCCACTGATTTTATTTTATTATTATTATTATTATTATTATTATTATTATTATTATTATTATTATTATTTGGTTTTTCGAGACAGGGTTTCTCTGTGGCTTTGGAGCCTGCGCTGGAACTAGCTCTTGTAGACCAGGCTGGTCTCGAACTCACAAAGATCCGCCTGCCTCTGCCTCCCGAGTGCTGGGATTAAAGGCATGCGCCACCACCGCCTGGCGGGCCCACTGATTTTAAAACAAGAAATTGATGTGACCATTTGTAGCTTTGTGGACCATTGGGCTGTTTATGTTTCATGTGATCCTTGGTATTTTTTGGACTTGTTTCCATCCTTGTGCCTCATAATTTCTGTCTGTCTGCCTGTTGCTTTCCTTGAATGTTTGGCCCAAGGTGAGTGCAGGAATGTGAGGGAGGGCCCTTGTAATCCTAGCCGTTAGGGGGTCCAAACAGGAGGATTGTTGACTCGAAGCCAGTCTGGTTCTCGTAGTGAGAATCTATTTCAAAAAAGGAAAGAGAACTTTCTCAAAAGAAGTCCCCAAAATAAACAAAAAAGAATCTCAGTGAGTCGAAGGTGTTTCTGACTCACTCATCACTTTAACTAGATACCACAGAAATGCCCTGTGCACTATCTTGTGTGCATATCTTCTGTTTGGCTTTTGATGACTTGTAGCATTTCTGTGCATTGGATCTACTTTGTGTGCTTACAAATGACCTTTGAAGGAGACATATTTTAATAACAAAGGGAAAAAGAGAAGTCAATGAAGACCCAAAGTAGGATATGGTACTAATACTTGTTATTATTATTATTTTGTTTCTCTTTTAAATTTGTTTTCCATCCATGTATATGTGTATAGTAGTGTATATGTATATGTGTGTGTTCATGTGTGTATATGTGTGTGTGTGTGTGTGTGTGTGTGTGTATGGTGTGGGTATGGAGGTCAGACAGCTTGCTGGAGTCAGTTCTTTCCTTCCAACAACATGGGTTCCAGAGATTGAGCTCAGGCCCTTTGGGCACGGCAGCAGATGCCTGTACCTACTGAGCCATTTTCCTGGCCCATTCACGGTCTTTGCCATTTTGCCTTTAAAACTGTGTGTGTGTGTGTGTGTGTGTGTGCTGAGCTTGGACTGCAGTCTTGGTGGAGTGTGCTTAAGCACACTTCCACTGAGTTAGTCTCAGCCCTCCCAACCCCAAGTTTTATTTTCAATTAAATCATAATAGTTTCCTTTATTCTTAGAGAATTAAACTAGAGAGTCAAAGGAATTCCTTCTTCTTCCATAGTTTGTTGGTTTTCTTACAGGAGGAGGTATGCGGAGAGAATGAACTGAGAGTCAAAGGAATTCCTTCTTCTTCCATAGTTTGTTGGTTTTCTTACAGGAGGAGGTATGCGGAGAGAATGAACTGAGACTCTAGACTGAGCGCCACATCAGGGCAGTGTGCACCTCATTCATCTCTGTCCCTCTGGAGCCTGGGGTAGTGCCTTGCTGCACGTAGCAGCAGCTCACTCAGTGTTTGCTGAACTCAAAGAGCCTTTGTGTTTCTGGGCTTCATTTGCCAGGACTTCAGGGTGGGTCTTGCCTACTGGTTTACATTCCTTTGCGCCCCAGCTCTGAGGTGTGATGGCATGGTTCAGAAGCATAGGTGGAGGGGAGCTGGTCCTTTCCCAGTCTGATGTGGGGATCTCCCAGCCTACCCTCTCCTCTGTCTCATCTGCTGCCTTTCTCCTGTGCTTGATCTTTCCATATTGAACTATTCTTTTCAGAACCCCACAACTTTTAAGACTGACCATAGACTCAGAGATGAGTGGCCATGAGCCAAGGCTTGTTTCAGGGGAGAATGTATTAAAGAAGAGCAGCCAGATCTCATGTGTAGTTGTCCAAATTCTCGAGTGCCTTTTGGGCCTTGAAAGCCTGTGCCCCACAAAGGATGCCGTTCCTGCACTGCTGGCCTGTGGTGATGGGCAGGGGATTCCAGAGAGATGCCCTAAAGGAAGAGGGTGACATAGGACGCTGTGCAAGGATTGTGCTGATGTTACTACCCAGCTGAGAAGTGGTACCTTTGCGGTCTCTCACTTGGCTCCTGTCCTTATGCCAGGAATGACATGTCAGCTCTCATGATCTCTGAATCTCTGGTTTTTTCTTCTGCCACTTGCTAAAGAAAGCACTTTGCTTGGAGATGGGGGCCTTGAGTTTCTTCGTTTTATAAAAGAACAGGTTGCTCAATATTGAGTTCAAAAGCTAAGGTGGAACGGCTCTACATCATGTTTGTATAAAAAAACAAGAAACAGCTACCTGTGAGACAAAGACAGATAACTTACACAAACTATTAGCATTATGAATATCAAAGTTAGTCAGAGAGCTGGCTAGCATGCTACCTCCTTATCTATGCTGGCTGATTTCATGTCAACCTGATACAAGCTGAGGTCATCAGAGAGAAGGGGACCTCAATTGAGAAAATGCCTACAAAAGATCCATCTGTAGGGCATTTCTTAATTAGTGATTGATGGGGGAGGGCCCAGCTCATTGTGGGTGGGACCAACCCTGGGCTAATCGGGCTGAGCAAGCCATGGGAAGCAAGCCAGTAAGCAACACCCCTCCATGGATTCTGCCTCTGGGTTCCTGCCCTGCTTGAGTTCCTGTCCTGACTTTCTTTGATGATGAGCAAGCATAGGCCGAATAAACCCTTTCCTCCCTAACTTGATTTTTGGTCATGGTGTTTAATCATAGCAATATGAACCTTAACTAAGTCATAATCCTAACACTTGGGAGGTAGAAGCAGGACGATTTGAGTTCAAGGCCAGTCTTAGCTACATAGGGAGAAAGAGGCAAGCCTGGGCTACTCGATACTGTCTCAAAACAAACAAAATAAAATCATATTAGATAAATCATAGATAGGTGCTTGTGACCTTAGCAAGCACACCAGACCAGTGGAGTGTAGCTCCCTTGCCTGGACCATTTTAAAGGAGTGCCTCTAGCCCAGGAGGTTATAGGCACACTGATCTGTTACCTGAGTGCTTGCTGTGAACCTCTACACAGATCAGTTGCTGTTTCTTCTGCCTCTGACACAACCCACTTCAGACTGCCTGCCACCTGACCTGTGTGTGGGTCCTCTATGCTTTGAAACCTCTCATCCAGTCCCCTATAGAGCTTTCCATTGCATCCTTAGCATCTCTCAGCCTTCAGTGGGTCTCTCTTGAACCCTGCAGACTCCCTCACGAGGCCTTTCCTAATCATTATGTAACTAACACACACACAAACACACACAAACACACACACACACACACAGAGAGAGAGAGAGAGAGAGAGAGAGAGAGAGAGAGAACTGTGAAAATGTGATTTGTGATTGGAGAGTTAATATTTATAATTAAGATCGGAATAAAATTGCTTGTGGTTGTGAATGCCTTCAGTATCAAGTGAAATCAAGAATTTGGTGAAATACAATTGACAGAACTGACATAGCTGGCACTGTGGAAAGATGTGAACCTGTCTATGTTTCTGGTGTAGTTCACTTACAGTGGGTGATGCCACACTCATGGGTTTTAGGCTTTAGGGTAAGGGATCTTTGAGAGGAGAGCAGAGGTCGTTTTAGAAATTGGGCCTGCCATAGTAAGTTTCTTGGTTCTTACCTTTGATCATGTGCTAGTCTTTGCTTGAAAATGACCATTAGAAAAACATGCCACACCACACCAGGGTGTGGAGTTGATGTGGGCACAGTAGGAGTCAGATAAGGTAAGTTATAATACTAAACCATCTCACATACTGTTTAGGGTCACCTTTTGTAGAGAACAATACCTAAAACCCAGCAATGTGACATTCTAGCCTTAGGTATAAAGGCCTCCCCTCCTCCCGTGCGCATTAGAGTTTTACTAGCATCCGACCCCTGGTCTCAGTGATCTTCACACCTCAGTCTGCCTTATGGGTAAATTTCAGTATTTAAAGATGTGGTGCTGGTGATGAGTGAGTATATTCGCTAATGTCAACCAGTATGCAGGTTACAGGCCTGAGAATGCTTCTGGACCAGTCCCTTGCTGTTCTCATTCATTCAGCTAGTCTTACATGCCTCCTATGAAGTCAGATTAGATGCTTGGGTATGCAGTGCCAACAAAACAGATATGGACCTTTCGTGAACTTTATCGAAGACAGATGTTAAACCTAACAGTCAAGAAAACAAATACAAGCTTGAACATCAGAGTACCACAGTGGTGAGAGCAGGATGTGATGAGGGTGTAGGCGGACAGCAGCAGTGGAGGAATGCCCACATCTACCTTTGTGACTTGTCTTGTCAGAACATTTAGAAATAGCACAGTGTCCCAGATTTCCTGATCCTCCTTAGACTCTAAGATCTAAGATGGACACTTAAATTGTACAGGTAAAGTGGTATAGCATTTGGTGTGTAACCTACCTAAGTCTTTCCCTATACCTTCTACACATACTCATTAAAGGCCGTGTACATGATTTAGGGAATAATGTCAGAAAATAAAGTCTATCTGCATTTTAATACAGCTGCCACCCCTACCCCCCAGTTCTTTTTGATCCTCAGTTGGTTGAATATGTGGAGGTAGAACCCCGTGGATAGAGCACAATACTAGGGCCTGGTCAGTGGTCAGTTCAGGATTAGAGCTGTCAGCCTGGAAAGCAGTAGGTGGCCGGATTAAGATACACCCACTTCAATAAGAAGAACTGGGGATTGGATAGACACATTGGTGTTCCTTCCTACTCTCCTTGCAGGCCAGCCCTCTGCAGTTTTCTTTTCTGTGTTAGTGGAGCGTGGTGGCCACAGAACTGTTCCTGTAGGAGTATCCCATGCCCATGCAGTACAGGTTCTACAGGCTCAACAATGCCACATACTGCTGTGTCTGTCCCGAGAGTCCTACTGTGTCTTCCACTGCTGTGCTGAGTCCGTTACACACTTCCTCACTAAACTTGATCTGTCTCGCAGTTTGGCAGAGTGTTAGAGTTTGCTGATCATTAATATGGGACAATTAATTCTCTCCTAGGATGAACTTAGTCCAAGAAAGTAGCATTCATTGAGAGGATTGCGTCTCCTCCAGGTTGAGCAAAAATCAGTGGTTTGTCTCACTGTAGTCTAGAATGAACTTGGCAGTGGCGTGCTCTCTACCTTCCCAGTCATTTCTGAGGCTGGCAGCTTAGAGGTAGAGTGTAGAATGGAGCCATAAATTACTCTGGGAATGACTCAGATGGTCTCATTTTAGCTATAATTGTACCGTTCTCCATTCACCTCTCCCTTCACCTCCATTTCCTTCTTCTTTTTTTAAATCTGTGCTTGAGTAAGGAGCTTTGAGAAGAATATGGTAGATCTGCCTCTTAGGATGGCAGGGGTGCTTGTTTTCCCATCACCGATGGCCTCCCTCCCTACCCACCCCTCTCTCCATCCCTCCCTTCTTTCTGGTTCTTCTCTACTTCTATTTTAAGTGCCCATTTCTTGCTGATTCTCTTACTGGAAACTGGCCCAACTCCATTTAAGTTTTTTTTGCTTTTTTTTTTCCCCATGCTGCTATTAAAAGACAATGGCCAGCTAAGAGTCTGAGGTGAGGACAGTATGGTGAGCAGGTACCCTTTTGATTCTAGTGCTCTCAGATGAGTATTGATTCTGATCACACAGATTTGATACATTTGTTAAGACGTTTTAGTGTCTGTGCGTGTTCTGTTAAGTTGGAGGAAAGCCATCAGTTGTTAGCTCCTTAAACTTCTCTCTCCTGCACCAGTGGGCAGATCTGAGGTCAAAGAACTTCAGGTCTCTTCCTAAGATGAGCTGTGTGTTTGGCATCTGCAGTTCAGCCAACACTGGGCTTTAAGGAGTCTCCTCACCGACTAACACAGAGATGTTTGTTGGTCTTGGGCTTTGCCTAAGTCACAATCCTACCAAGGCTGTCTATGTATGTGTGGTATTCTCTCACTGCAAGTTACCAGCCCTCTAAGATGTGTGCATATTTTTATTTCTTCTCAGTAAATGAGATAGTTCTGCAGTGGCTGAAATATACAGATTATTATTGTTAGGATTTTTAAGTTATAAAGTAAGCTGGGAACGCCTTTAATCCTAGTACTTGGGAGGCAGAAGCAGTTGATCTTCGTGTTTGATGCTAGCCTGATCTACAAAGTGAGAGACTCTGCCTCAAAATAAAAACATAAAGCACAATCCATAACGGAACAACAAAAATACCTTGTTGTAGTTTTTATTTGCATCTCCTAAGAACTCAGGGTGCTGGTTATCGTGCTGGCATTCATTACTGTCTGCAGATCTTTGATGAAGGATCTGTTCACACCTTTTTTGTTTTAAAATATCGAGTTAGCTTATTGTTGTATAGAGAAATCCTTTTGTAGTTCTGTATTTTCAGTCTGCGGACTATCTTTTCCAATTTATTGGGCGGTTTTTGTTTTTTTGTTTTGTTTTGTTATTTAGACAGTGTTTCTCTGGATAGCCCTGGCTGTTCTGGAACTCGCTTTGTAGACTAGACTGGCCTCAAACTCACAGAGGTCTGCCTGCCTCTCCCTCCCAAGTGCTGGGACTAAAGGTGTGCACCGCCACTGCCTAGCTTAATTTGATGTTTTGAGACTTATTTTTCAGTTATGTGAGGTGTGTATTTTACATGTGGGTATGTATATAATGAGTGCAGGTGCTGGTGGAGGCCAGCGGTATCCTGGAGCTGGAATTAGAGACATTTGTGACCAGACTGATAGGTACTAGGAACTGAACTCGGGTCCTCTAGAAGAGCAGCAAGTTCTGTTAACTGCTGCACTATCTCACCAGTCCAATGCCTTTAAAAAAAATTGTATTTTTGTGTCTGTGTACATGTGTATGCATGTGTGTGCTAGGGGCTTGGGTGTGGAGGCCAGAAGAGGCTGTCAGGTCCCCAGGGAATAGAGCTATAGTCAGTTGTGAACCACCATGTCAGTACTGGGGAATCGAACCTGTGGCCTCTGAAGGAGCTGCTGGTGCTCTTAATTTCCAAGCTACCTCTCCAGGGTCCTGTCTTTGTTTTTGACAATGTCTTTGGAAGAGCAGTTTGTCACAATAGCATTATGGATATTCACATGTGTTGGAGCAACACTATAGGTCACTGTGTTTTGCCATGGCGTCAGCTCCTTGGGGATCAGGGACTATTTTGTTCCAGAACAGGGACTGGCCATCAGAAGTAATGGTTGAATACAGTTCAGTGAGCAACATGAAGGGTAAGACAGGATGTCCCAAGACATTCAAGATGTTGTAGTCAGGGTGCAGACAAAGTTTCAGGATTGAGATAAAGAGCCAAGAGCTGTTGTCTGAGACTTCTTCTGCTTCAGAACCACTTCAAGGAGTGTGGAGAGAATCCTAAACTCTGGCTTGACTGGTATTCCTTGGTGGCTTCAGTTTCTGAGGGAGGAACTGAGATAAGGACATTACCAATGTTCAAGGAAGGACTAACAGCTAAGTTTCGTAACTAGGCAACTTGAAACCATTATGGAGTTGGCCTAACTGGCATGGTGGTTCAGCCCTCTCCTCACTGCCTGAAGGGCTTCATAGAATCTCCTTGCCTTCACAGTGTGGAGGGGGATAAACCCAAGGCTGAAGTCATTGGCAGAACTGAAGCCAGGCTGTCTGTGGCAGAGGCCAGCTCATCTCCCCATTGCCTTGAGTTTGTCCTAGCGCTATTTTGGCCTGTGGTGTGTGGTTTCAGCAAATGGGCCAGTTTGTAATCACTACACAGTCGCGTCTTTTAAGGGTTGAATGAGCAAGCCAGGAGAGGAAACTGCTGAAGAGATTTCCCTCAATTAATGAGGCCTTGTCTTCTCTGAGAAGGTCTTACTTTAAAGTTAATACAAGAGTAAGAAAAGGGAGAGGAAGGTGGAGGGAGAAAGAGAGAGAAGAAGTAGAGAAAAAGCACCCAAGTGCCTGTGTGTTTTATGTCTGGGGGAGGTGGTGGCATCTCTCCACTGCCCCCCACCCCCCACGCCCCCACTCCCGGGAGGGAGGCAGCAATTCATGCAAAGTGCTCCCAGCTGCCCCTGGTTTATGGGCTAATCCAGGCCCTGCTCCAGCCTGTCATTCAGGGTAAGCTGCTATCATTAGTGGTTAAACATTTCTGAAAGTATTTCTTCTCAGCTCTGACCACATGGCCTTTCGTGGAAGAGAGGTGGGGATGAGCCAGGAGAGCAGTGAGCCCCACCCTGCTGTCCATATCCAGCTGCTCTACAGAGTGACAAGGAGGAAGTTGGAAGACAGGATTTGTCAAAGCCTGTGTTTCTGCTTCTGCTCCCCGAGGGACAGAGGCCCTACCCTGAAGACTGTAGGTTCTAAACCTAGGAGGCCTATTTTTGTCCTTGGAAGGAGATTCTTGGTTGGAATAAACCTTTATTAACCAACTTCACCTCTCAAGCTCTCTGCCCTCAACATATGCATACACTGAGCCGTGCTGGGCAGGAGCAGAGCACCCCAAGCCGTGCTGGGCAGGAGCAGAGCACCCCAAGCCGTGCTGGGAAGGAGCAGAGCACCCCAAGCCGTGCTGGGCAGTAGCAGAGCACCGCAAGCCGTGCTGGGCAGTAGGTGAACGCTGCCTTTCCCTCTGGAGCTGGGGTCTGCTTTCTGCCTTTGATGAGGGGCTGTGGTGAAGGTTTCAGAGTAGTATTTCTTCCCACAAAGTAGGGGTTTTGGAATCCTTTTCTTTGACTGAGGTATGGTTGACAGCTTTGGCTTATGAAATTAGTGCAAGGAAAAATAAGATGGCATGGAAAAGCTAAACTGAACCCTCTCTCAGCTTTCAACAACTGCACCGTCTATAGGTAGTGTGGACCCAGAGTCTGCTAGATCCGGGGTCTCTCATTCTCCTTCACTTTCACTGTATTTTGTTTGTTT
>JAQHUG010000257.1:2826933-2840349 GCA_028555095.1 Dicrostonyx torquatus | reverse complement strand
GTATACAATATTCTGTCTGTGTGTATGTCTGCAGGCCAGAAGAGGGCATCAGACCTCATTACAGATGGTTGTGAGCCACCATGTGGTTGCTGGGAATTGAACTCAGGACCTTCGGAAGAGCAGGCAATGCTCTTAACCACTGAGCCATCTCTCCAGCCCTGGATATGAATTTTTAAAAATGAGATCAGTTTCCTTTTAAGAGGATTGCTGATGTGTTCAAGGCTGATAAAGCTCTCACAAAGTTGTAAATACTGTTCTGGTTTTTATGCTGTCAAGGTTAAGTTCTACCTCAAGATTTATTCTTGCTATTTTTTTTTAATTTTATTTTGCTGTTTTGGTGTTGGGGATTGAACTCCTGGCCTTAGGCATGCTGTGTACACACTGTATCACTGAGCTACCCAGCCCTAGAGTAATTTCTTCTGTATTGGAGCCCTCTCCTCACTGTGTTGGTCAGGCAGCTTCCACTGTGGCTTTTCCTCAGAGCAGAGAGCACTTCCTACTTTCTTTTATACTGGGAGGATTTTTTCTTGTTTTGAGTAAGTCCCACTTATTTTGATTATTGGGATAATATTTTTAAATTTTTATTTCATGTGTGTATGTGCTTTGTCTGCATGAGTTTGTCACCATGTGACTGTCTGAGACTCTCTTACAGGGAGTCAGATGCCCTGGGACTGGTTACAGATGGTTGTGAGCCGAGTGGTTACTGGGAATTGAACCCGGGTCCTCTGGAAGAAGTGCCAGTACTCTTAACCCCTGAGCCATCTCTCCAGGCCTGGCATAGCATATTTTTAATTCTGAAAGGGCTAGCTCTGCCTTGTTACTTTTTCCTCTTTGAAAGTTCATAAATTTTTCACAAACAAATTTTGACTTTCAATTTTTTTAGAGGCATGCTAGAAATGGGAGTTACGTTGTCTGCTTAAGCTGATTAAGACTTTTACCACTAATCAGGCATGGAGGTATGGTTTGTTCACCTTTCCCCTTTATTATTATATAACTTTATTTTTTCCTTTTGCATAAAGATTCATTGTTGTTGTTGTTGTTGTTGTTGTTGTTTTTAGAGAAAGGGTATTATTATGAAATTCTGACTAGCCTGGAACTTGATATGTAGATCAGGATGGCTTAGAACCCACAGAGATCCACTTGCCTGTCTGCCAAGTGTTGGGATTAAAGGCCTGTGCCACCACCCCTATCTATCTTTATTATTTTTAATCTTGTGTCTGTGTGGATATGTGCCAGAGGTGACTGATGTGGGTGCTGGGATCCAAACTCAAGTCCTCTCCAGCTCCTATTTTAAAACAAAAAATCTTTGTGTATTATGATTTTATGTGTTTATGTGTGTATGGGTAATTACATGTGTGTGTATGCTATACATCTTTCTGTATAGGCCAGAGGTCACTGTTGAGTGCCTTCCTCATCTGCTCTTCATCTTTTTTTTTTTTTTAAGACAAGATTTTTCTCTCTCTTTACCTTTCTTGCCCCTCCCTCTTTTTCTCTCTGAATTTGGAGCGTGCCAATTGCTAGGCAGGCTTGCCTGAGACTAAGAAAAAGAATGTCCAATTTCTGATCTTTTTCTTGGCTAAAAGGTTTCCTGTTCTTGAATGGATGTGATTCATAAAGTTGGAGTGTTTAACCACCATCACAGAGGAGCCTTGTGAAACACTCATAGTCATAGAAACCAGTGGCTGTTCAACTGCCTTGGTACCACCTCTACCCTCCTGCCCTTGGTCCTCCACTTTTTTTTCCGTCCAGGACAACATCCAGACCCTCTTCATTTCCTTCTTCCCATGAGTGTCAGTTCTGCAGCTCGCTGATTGCACAGCACCTGTCTGAACAGTCATGGAGCTTGCGTGTCTTTGAAGTGGGAATGACATTTTCCGCATGGGCTGTTGGAATTGCAAATGAGCTAATAAAAGTGTATTTGCTAAAGGCAATGAGGGATCCTGGATTGGATTTTAGAACAAAGTCTAGAGTTTAGTTAATAGTATTGTACAAATTTTTTTTTTTTTTTTTTAGTTTTGTCAAATGTGCCATGGTTATATTAAGGACTAGCACTAGTGAACGTTGGATAAAGAACCACCATCTTTTCAACTTTTCTATATAAAGATTCCTTCTAAAGTGGGAACTCAGGAGGTTGAGGCAAGAGGATCATAGTTCAAGGTCAGCTTGAGCACTACTCCATCTCAGACAATAGGCAAACCAAAGCTAAATAATAGTTCATTCCCAAATATATTTAAAGACCTATTTTTTAAATGGTAATTTTTTTAAAATTTTTTTTATTGGTTTTTCGAGACAGGGTTTCTCTGTAGCTTTGGAGTCTGTCCTGGAACTAGCTCTTGTAGACCAGGCTGGTCTTGAACTCACAGAAATCCGCCTGCCTCTGCCTCCCGAGTGCTGGGATTAAAGGCGTGTGCCACCACATTAAATGGTAATGTTATACAGTTATCAGGTGATTGTAGTTCTAATATCTTTTAAAATTATTAGATTTAATGAATGCTTATTTATTAAATAAATACTAATCAAATGTTGTTTTGCTGGACAGTGTAAACTGTAAGCCAGGACAAGGCCCCTGCCTTTTAATCTTTCAGTGAAAATTGAAAATACATCCCAATCAAGTGCCAGCTGCTGTTGCAAGAGAGAAGGGGGAGAGAGAGAGAGGAGAAAGGAGAACATAGCTCATAGCTCAGACATGCAGAAGAAACTTCTATTGTGTTTCTTGTGATTCCCCTAGAGCCATTCTTTAAATGTACAAGTGTATGCATGTGTGTTGTCTGAGGGGAAAAAGGCACACGTGTTCATGCACACACAAATGATAACAGTATATATACACTGTTCAGCAATTTCCCATTTAATTATATTAGAGTATTTCCATAGAACTTGAAGCTAATGTGAAGAGTTTTGTCCTATATACTTCTCCACTAAACCCAGCTAATATGGGCAATAACAAATCAACTAAAATGTTTAAATCCTATACCTCTGTAATTTTTTTCTAAAACATTTTAAAAAGCTTTATTTGTAATTCTGTGTGGGTGGATGTGGGTAGAAGAGTAGAGGGGATGGAGCTGCCAGAGGCACTGGATCGTCTGGAGCTAGGTTACAGATGGTTGTGAGCCGTCAGAGGTGCTGGGAATTGAAGTCAGGTTCTCTGGAAGAGCGGTGTGTACTCTTAGTGGCTGAACCATCTCACCACCCCCACTCCCTCAATAAATTCTTAAAGAAAATAAAATGTCATTTTCAGATTTCGTTATTCTGGAGACTGGCAGAGGGAGAGCCAGACTTTTCCACAGGCTCCATCCCCTACAGTCTGAACCTTGGGGAAACAGAGTGGTTGAGGACCAGCTTCTCTTTACTTAAATGAAGACAATGCCAACGGTATTAGAATTGATATTTTGCAACCTCCAATGAATTATTGAATTATTTGTCAGTTTCTGAACTCTTTGTTAATTTACTTATTCTCTGACTTTTCACAATTTAGTATATTACTGTAGCTCTGTAATAAGTCTGATATGCTGGAGAAACCAGCTGTCTTCTTTAGACTTTCATCTCTATTCTTGCAAATTTAGTTTCCCTTATAAATTTTACAGTGAATTTATCTACAACTTAAAAAGGCATGGTGCGGTTTTTTAAAGATTGGAATTGCATAAAGTTTATAGATTTGCATAAAGAGGATTGCCATCTGTTGTAGGTACTATCTTAGCTCAGATAAAATATGGAAAACAAGTAAAGTTTTGCATTTATGTTGGGGAAACATTCTTGGTACAGATTTAGTTATTAAGCATCTGATGTAGCCTCTTTGCCAGATAGTATTAACACTGAGAAGAAAGCAGCAGTCTCAGGCTAAGGGTGCAGCCCAACTCAGGGACAGTGCACTTGCCTAGCCTATGCAAGGCTCTGGCTTTGATCCTCAGCACTACAAGATAAATAAATAGAATAAAATCCAAGGGACCCAATCAGAGGCAGTTTCACATCTCAGGGTCACAGTCATTTATTAAAGTCAAGCTTGGTCACTCCTGGGAAGACATTTTGGTTTCAGCTGACTACCAGTGTTAACCAGTTGGATCTGGTTATATGTAATCTTTGTTCCCACTAAAGGATGTGCAAAAAAAAAAAAATGGAGAGAGTTACTTAAGTCCTGGAGGCAGACAGCAAAGTGTGAATTAGATGTCTTATGACCGTACCAGGTTGGTTATTCAGTCTCCTGGATGCTTGATTCCTCAGTAGAAAGTGGGACAGTGAGGTGCCTAGCTGGTGGGGCTGTGTGTGAAGCTTCAAGAACAGAAACTAAAGAAAGAACTTTCTGTTTTGTCTAGCACACACCCCACCCTATCCCATATTCAGTAGTAATGTTTATTATTCTTACTTAAATTTGTCGTCTGGAACTGAAGAGATGGCTCAGCAGTTGAGAGCACTTTCTGCTCTTTCAGAGGACCCTGGCCCAATTCCTAGCACTCACATGGCAGCTCATAACCTTCCCTATCTCCAGTTCCAGGGAATCTGTTGCCCTCTTGTGAACTCCTCAGACACAAGCACACAAGTAGTGCACATACATTCATGTAGCAAACTATTAATACACACAAATAAAATGAATCTCTTAAAAAGATTGTCTTCTGACTCTCTTGGTCAGATTCTGGTACTATTTTGGAGAAATGGCAGGCAATTAGAAAAGGATAGCCTAGAAACAGCACCAGGGTCAGAGGCAGGAGGCTAATGAGGAACAGGAAACGCACCAGGTACTTCTTTTGGATTGCTTCGGCATGGACAATGGAGGGCAGCTGATGGAGTTGAGCTGCATCTCCTTCAACCACATCTGTTTTACAATAAACTGCAACTGTGGCATCTCCATGGAGATCAAGGAGTAGGTGCTCACCTGCTTTTCTAGGAGAACTACAAAACAAATTTCTGAATTAGAAAGAGGAAACTAAATGATGACTAAGCTGTTTTGCATTGAAATTCTGATTTAGATATGTAGACAGTTCTGCATATAGCTCCTCTATTTTCAAAGAATTGAAATTGAATTCTTTGAAACCTTGTTTGCTTTCTCTTCAAGTCAGAGGATTAGAGAAACTTGGAGTCCTAGTAGACATAGTGATCATCAAAGACCTGAAGAAGCTAACAGTGAGGTAAGGAGGTTAGGAGCTGCCTTGTTCACTTGGTGTTGTCTGTTGGTATCTTGGAGACAAGTCCTTAGTTCTGAGCCCCTTTTACTACCTGTTAATCCCCACTTCTGTCCTTGAATCAAGAATCTTTTAAACAGCCCTTCTCTACCTGTGGGTCACAACCTCTTGGGATTGAATAATTCCTTCACAGAGGTCGCATAGCAGATATCCTGCTTATCAGATATTTACATTACAATTCATAACAGTAGAAAATTACAGCTATGAAATAGCAGTGAAATAGTTTTATGGTTGGGGGTCACCACAACATGAGGAACTGTATTAAAAGGTCATAGCATCAGGAAGGTTGAGATCCATTGCTTTAAGAGAACACTGTGGGGATCTGGTGAGATGGCTCAACAGTTAAAAGCTCTGCCTGTTTTTGCAGAGGACCTGGGAATTGATTCCCAGCACCCAGGTGGTGGGTGGCTCACAACTGCTTGTAACTCCAGTTCCGATGGATTCAACATACTCTTCTGGTCTCAACAGGCACTGCATGTGTGTCGTGCACAGACACACATGAGAGCAAAACACTCAAACACATAAAATAAGATTAAAATAATAAAAAAGAACATTATGGAAGTTTCTTTTTATGTGTGTCCATGTCTAGCAGACAGATGGCTACTTCAAAGGAAAGGATGTGATGTTTTCCAAAAGGACATGAGAAAATGAATTACGTGTGTGTGCATGTGAGTAGACACCCATGTGCGCCTTGGCTGTCTTCACTTACAGCAGCACGCTCCCTTGTTACCCTGTCCTGCTATTATTCTTTCTTGAGTTGATGTCACTGTAACCACAACATGTTAGAAAAGCCTAATAAAGTTATGTTTAATTAATTTACTTATGATCCACTTTCTGGGACTGGGGAGGTGGCTTAGTGGGTAAGACTGCTTGCTCTTCAATCAAGGAGACCTGAGTTTGAATCCCCAGCACTCAAAAAAAAAAAAAAATACAGGCATAGCTTGCACGTGCCTGTAATTCCAGCATCAGGGAGCAGAGATGGGTGGATCCTGAAAGCTTGCTGGTTAGATAGCCTCGCCAAAATTGCAAGCTTCTGGTTCAGTGAGAGACCCAGTCTCAAAACAGTAAGGCAGAGAGAGATAGAGGAAGACACCTGATATGCTGCTGCAGCCTCTGCATGCAAGTGCACAGGGGTGCAAGCGCACATGGGTGTCTACTCACATGCACACACACGTAATTCATGTTCTCATGTCCTTTGGGAAAACATCACTAACCTAATGTAATTTTTATAGTAATGCTTTTGTTGTTCTTTTGTTTGTCTGTCTGTTTTTGGAAGTAAGTTCTTATATAACCCTGGCGGTCTGGCCTACAGTTTACCGTGTAGCCCTGTAACCAGAATACCACCAGAGTTTGTGTCACTTGTCACCAAAACACTAATGAGCGGATATAGGAATCAAATTTTTTTTCTCAAAATTGTTATTTTTAATTTTGTGTAGGTGTGTGTATCTGCATGTAGGTATGTGTATATGAGGCCAGAGGTGGCGGATGCCCTAGAGCTACTTGACAGGAGGCTGCGAACCTAATGCTGCCCCCGGCAAGAATAGCAAGTACTCTTAACCACTGAGCCATCTCCCTAGCCCTGGAAATTGAGTGCTTAAACTATACTTTTTAGATCTGACAACTTGTGAAAACAGGACTAATACCCCATAAAATCTGCCTTCCCTTCCAGCTCTTGCAACACACCTTCTAGGGAGTGGGAACAAAGGTCATGCTGAAGCTTTGTGGGAAGTCTTGTCTGTGAAGTCCATGGTGCAGCTCTTCTTATTGTCTCCTTATTTTCTCTTGTTATTAAATCTCTCGTATAGCCAGCTCTCGAGTCCCACTTGGGTACGTTAGCTCAGGGCACACTCATCAGTGTGTCTGCTGATTATGATTATTCTATAGTGTGTATGTGCAGAGTCTTTCCCACATTATGAAATACAAATGTGCTCTTACAACTAGAATATAAACATGACCCTACCCATCCCTTTTGGCTACCATCAGACCTGATAGGCATGAAATTTACTATGTGGCTTTAAACTTGAGGCCATCTTCCTGCCTCCACCTTCTGAGGGCTGCGACCAGTGTGCGAGGCCTGGTTTTGTAAAACTCACAGTTGTCTAGTGTGAGTAGGGCCGGTGTCATAGACACAGTGTTAGTGAATGGTGTGCAAAACCTAGTCAAAGAGAGCAAAATTCTTATTCCTAGTTATCATTAAGTATGGTTTATGCATTTCAGTGAATGAGGAACCTACTACAGCCAGTGATCCTGAAGAACCTTCTGTTGTTGGTGTGACAGCCCCACCAGCTGCAGCCTTGAGCGTGTCCCCAAACCCCAACACAACATCTCTCCCTGCTCCATCCACATCAGCGGAGGGAGAAGAGCCCAGCACTTCAGGGACACAGCAGCTCCCTGCCACTGCCCAGGCCCCTGATGCTCTCCCTGCCGGGTGAGTAGCCTTGTGTCCCATCATAGTACTCGACTCCTCTGTGACTGCCTCCTCCACCAGGTCAGAAGCAATGTTGTCAATTCATGCCTAGTGGCCAAGGGTCTCTGGGAAGGCTGCCATGTTTAGAAGCAAGAGAGTTGTAGAAGTGCTTGCTCGGCAAACATCTGAAAGAGCCTAAGCCATCTCAGGAGGCAAGTTAGTGCTACCTTCTCCTGGGACCCAAGTGGACAGCTTCTGTGGAACAAGGAGCTGTTGCCTTTGTGGATTGTTTGTGTGTGTGTGAGAGAGGGAGGTGTCTGACTAGATGCTGCCTAGAGAATAGCCTTTTCCCTCCTGAGTTTGACCTTGGCAACCATGAAGGACTCGGGCTTTAGGTGCTGAATTGCCTTGCCTGTTATCCCCACAGCTGTGGCCAGTGTCAACACAGGCACTCGTTTCCTTGCCCCCTTTTACTTTGGATAGCAAAGACTTCAACCAAGATGACAGCTCCGGCAAGACAAAGAGAAGCTCAGTTTTGACTATGTAGTGAGAGGGGACTAGGAACATGGATTCTGGGGACTGATCAGATGGCCCAGCGGATAAAACCACTTGCCACCAATCTAGGCAACCTGAGTTTGGTATCCATATCCACATGGTGAAAGGAGAGATCCAAGTCCTACAAGTTGTCCTCTGACTGTGTGTGTGTGTGTGTGTGTGTGTGTGTGTGTATACACACACACACACAAATAAGCATGTGTAGAAAAAAAATTAAAAGAACGTGGATTTTTGCGGGGGCGGGGATCAATTAGATTGGGGATTGAATCCATTCCTCAACTTCACCTGTATGGCCTTTTCTGTGTGAGTTACATGTTGGTTATGTGGTGACAATAAGTATCCATGTCTAAGAACTCCAATAAGATGGTGTGTATGAAACATGTGCTGACAGACAGACAAGCCTTGTTTTGAAGTGGCTGTGAAGGAGCCATAAAAACAGAGACTGCTTCTGACCTGTAAACAAAGTCTTAACCTCAGTTAAGGCCTAGTGTGGTCAGGGCCAGTCCCATTGTCCATCCTGGTTATCAGAATGGCATAAGAAACCAATGTCCCATGCTGGCAAGATGGGTGTAGTGTAAGTTGATTGCCACCAAGCCTGAAACCCCCCAGGTGGAGAAGAGAACCAATTCCTGCAGGTTACCCTCTGACTTCCAGATTTGCCCACTGCCACATGCTCCCTGCCCCTAAGTAAATGTCGTTTAAAAAATTGTTTTAGGGCTGCTGGTGCGATGGTTCATCAGGTAAAGGCATATGCTCTTTAGCCTGACAGCCTGGGACCAGTCCCCAGACATTCTGTGGTAGGAGAAAGCTGAGCAGACTCCTGTGGGTTGTCTGTTGATCTCTCCAGGCTCTTCCCCTCACAGACACACAAACAAATAAGTAGTTTTAAAGAATCCCGTTTCTGTCCTTCTCAGTCATTGGTGATGTGCTGATGTAGGCTTGAGGATGGTATTTCCTCAATGTATAATTCATAATGGACGTGGAAAGCTGTCTCTTGCATCCTGAGGAATATGACACCTTGTTCACAGGGCCACCTCTCATCTCCCAGTTGTTAAAATCCCGTATCCGAGAGCATGTGTAGTTTTTCCTGCTTATGTTTAGCGTTCGCATAACTCCTTTCTCCTAAACACTGTGTTGAGCAAATGAGAACAATTACAGATAAAGTCCTATTAACTCAGATCTCAAGAAAATTGGAGCATTGAGAGGCAGTTCTGAAAAGACCATCTTTTTGGTCAAGGGTTGGTTTTTCTGAAAAGCCTATTCACCAACTACTTGTATACCCCTGCAGAGATTTTCTTTCCTCTTTCCCATGTGTTATGGGAGACTTGAAAGAACTCTGTGTTGTTTGTACTTTCAAATATGTGTGCTGTAATTTGGGGGACCAGAGCAGAATCATTTTGGCAGAAAGGAGAGAAAATGGCTGCCTCTGTCCCCAGTGAGCTGTTTGTTTTCTTTCCATTGAGCAAATGCCTGGAAGGCCGGTCTCTCTCCTGTGTCAGTCACAGGCAATTAGGACTAATGGTTCAACATGTCTGTATGTGGGGTGTGTGTGAGGGTTACTGCTCTCTGGGATTGGGCTCTTCCTGTTTCCAAGCAGTTGGAAAACTCCAGACTCTGAAAACGCTCTTTATTCAGCAGTCCAGGGAAACCTGCCCCTTCTTACCCCCTCTTGGCCAGAGGCTAAAACACTTTTCTGAGGTAGAATTTAGACAGTGTCTTTTTCTTAGAGGATTTAGAATGTGACAAGGCCCATGCGTGGGGGGGGAGGTGCTGCTACCCACTTTTATGTATAGAATATTCCAGAGAAGAGTTTGGGAGTCCCGGTTTTCCAGGAGTACTTACTCCTACCTCAGTATCTGGAGGACCATGTCAATGCCCAGGGCTTGCCACTCCTCTTGGAGCGGGCCAGCAGCACTGCTGAGTGCATGGTAGTGCAGACAGCGGGCTTTTTGGTTGGCCTTGGTATTGGAACCCAGAAAGGACATAGTTTCTACAGCGATCCTCCCACTTTATAGACCCAGTGCCTTCCTCCCTCCATTGTTTCTAAGTTGAGAGCCAGGCAACAAGATGGTGAATGTAGTCCTAGTCTACATTCTGTAGTATTGCCGTAAATACTAGAAGAGGAATCGAAGTGCAGCTACGTGTGGGCGCTGATGGAGATCACAGAATACCTTTATCATTTATGAGAATTTAGAAAGGAAGCATCTAAGCTGGACTTCTCTAGTGTCCAAGTTACAGACAGGTCAATGCCTTTGTAGGGTGGCATGCGTTTTTTTATTTAAAAGCTTTTTATTACATGTTTTTTAAAAGCATGTGTAATTGTGTGTACACAAACATACAGAGCTCAGAGGACAGCTTTTAGGGAGTTTGTCCTCTTCTTCCATCATGTGGGTTCTGGGAGTTGAACTGAGGTTGTCAGGCTTGGTGGCAAGAGCCTTTACCTGCTGAGCCATCTCACTGGCCTGCATTTTTCCACCAGACAGGATAGTCATTACTGTTATAGGGATGGCAAGTCCAGGGCTAGGCCCTACAAAATGGACAGCTAAGCAAGAAATAGTCTGTGTTCAGAATAGTGTGTGAAGTCTGTTCTAGTCCCACTGAATTCTCTCTCTCTGGGCACCTGATTCAATCCCTTGACTTCATTGAGAACTGATGCCAGCTCTCATTTCCGTATCTTGAGCCCACTGTACTAGCTGTGTAGCTTAATTCAGCCTAAAACAGATCCGTTACCTGACCCATCCTGACTTGTCCTGCACATAGTACACCATTGGCCCAGGCGACCACCACACCATTCGTCTGTCTTTTTTTTTCTTTTCTCTGTGTGTTGCTGTGTTGCTCTGGCTGTCCTGGAACTCACAGAGTTCCACCTACTTTTGCCTCCTGAGTACTGGGATTAAAGATGGGTGCTACCACCATCCAGCCATCTGTCTTTCTTTAGACTAACCTTTTAAAGTAAAACTTCGAAGCATGACCTTTCCCACTTGGAATGCCACAGCAGCTTCCCATTGTCTTTAGGGATAAGTTTCCAAATCCTTAAATAAGCTGAAAATCTCTAACAAATGGGCTCCACCTGCCCTCAGCCTCCCATGGAAGCCACTCTCCCTTTGCAGTATTAGTCATAGTAAAGGCCTTTAGTCCGACCCATGCTCTGCCTCCTCCAGGCCGAGGGACCTCCCCTTGATGGTCTTTCTCAATGCTTCTTCAATGTTTTACATTTAATTCCTTATGTTTCAGGTTAATGACAGTCCTCAGGGAAGCAGTCCTTCCCGACCCCTGGTAGACAAGGTTGAATAACCATTTATGTGGCCATATCTTTTCTTACTCTTGTTATTACTTGTTCAAGTCCCTCATCACTCTGGACTGTAGGTGACTAGGAGCCTGGCACAAAGTAGGTCAAGGACCTACTTGTAATGAATATATCTAAGTGCTGTCTTTTCCCTCCCCCAGTTTCTTCCCCCTCCCTTTTAAAAAACTCTGAATGAATGCTCTGCTTCACTGATGCTTTAAAGAGAAAGCATCTCTAAAAGAATATTGCATTTTCCTTCAGTCGCTGTGTTGCCTGGCCTTGGGCTCAGCAGTGTCTGTCACAGATCACAACCTACCTCCTTCATAAAGGCTCCTCATTGCTGGATTCTCCTCAGCTTAAAATATTTTAAAGCTAAACTAGATTGTTTGCTTGGGCCTCAGGCTGACTCCTCCATCTCATCTGCTTTATTGAATGATAAGGAGAGAGAGAGAGAGAGAAAGAGGAAGGTTCACTGGGGATTCCAAGAATTGCCACATTGGTGCTCTGAAGTTTATAGCAGGAAAAACTGGTCACACACATCTGTGTGCTTCCAGGCTGAGGGCTTCTGAAACATGGGCTGCCTAAGGCCAAATACAACATTCTTTATTCCATTTCTCTCCCTGTCTGAAAGTCCTTTTTTTTTTCTTTTAACCTAATTAGCCCCAAAGAAGCTACTGGAAGGTGTGGAATTTCCAGGTTATAAGTGTCTATTGAAAGAAGGGGTGTTGGACACACGTGAGGTAGTGACCCAGGCAGGGAGTAAAAAGCATGGCCACTTTGGTCAGTTGGCCCTGTGTCTGGTTTTTGTCAGTGTCGAGCTCACTTTGGAGACTGAACACTCATGAGCAGACCATGTGTACATAGCTTTGACAAACCTCCAGCACGCCTTAGTCTCTTGGCTTTCAGAGTCCCTCACACAGAGGCACATTATTTCGCCCTGGCAGCTAGCACATGGCTGTGGTTTCTTACATAAGAGAGGACGTTGTGTTTGGACTGCCAGCTTACCTCAGCTCTGCCATTTCACACCATCCTTGTTCTCCCCAAGTCATTGGCTGCCCTGTTTCCTGCCTCAGAGTAGAATTAATGGAGTGGTGTTTTCACATTTACCATCTGTCCCCATGCCCTTGCTGGAGACCCAGGGGCTTCTCTAGGTAGACCTTGAGACAGCTTTGGGAGAGTTCTCTGATGTTTTGTTTGTAGAGACACCAAAAGGGATGGGGGAGTTGGGAGCATCTCTGCTAAGTTATAACTAGCCTGGGCCACGGAATCTCATTCTGCATTCGATTTTGGCTTAAGCCAAAGTGCTTCTCACTCAGAGCGTTTATAGTGTTACACAAGATATAAATGAAGAACCTGCTTTGGTGGGGGTTGCTATTAATTTATTTCTAAATTTTTAACCTATGATAAATCTTTATATTTGTTTTACCTTCTGTTCAAGTTATCACATACATATCTAGATGCTGTGGCAATGTCATAGATGCAGAAGTTTCTAGAAGCTAAGAAACTTCTCTGTTTCTGGGCACAAACTTTTAACAGTTTGGACCATGGACCACATTTTGAGTGTCTTGGGATTCACAGATTATATCGGGAGACTGTGCCCTTTTCTCACCTTTTGTTTTGTGAAATATAACTTTGTTTTCAACACAAAAGGATTATTACATGCATAGATAACTCAAATAATGCATGTTGTCTTCTTTCCAAAAGACTCTGCTGTCACTAATGGACTCCCAGAGCCATGAGATGTTCCTCCCATATCAAAATTATGTGATTGCATGTAATCCTTAGGCCATTGACTAGTGCTTGAAGTTTTAGCAATAGCTATAAGACAACATAAGGAGATCAAGGGGATACGAATTGGAAAGGAAGAAGTCAAACTTTCGTTATTTGCAGACGATATGATAGTGTACCTAAGCGACCCCAAAAACTCTACCAAGGAACTTATACAGCTGATAAATGCCTTCAGTGAAGTGGCAGGATACAAGATCAACTCAAAAAAA
>JAQHUG010000257.1:2782028-2801750 GCA_028555095.1 Dicrostonyx torquatus | reverse complement strand
CCAGGGCTACATATGAGACCCTGTCTCAAAAAACCAAAAAGAAAAGAATTGCCAAAATGGAAATATGAAGTATCCAGATTAGCAGGGCCCACATCCAGTGCTCAGCCTGGAAAATGATGAGTGACCCACCCAAGCCACATCTAATGGAATCTCAGAGTGCCAAGAAAAGATGTTGGAAGCTTCCAGATGGGGAAAATAGGGTACATAGAAAGGACTGGGAGTCAAGAAAGCCACAGCAGCAGTGGAGTGGGCCGTCACAGCAAAGATGGAAAATAGCTTCCATTGCTTTAACATTCCAGTGTCGAGGATGAAATAAAGGCATCCTCAGACATGGTGAGTTTTGACTTTGGAGCTTTTACTTGAGAAGTAATGTGTGACTTACTTCAGCAAATGAGAGCAAGCTGACCCAGAAGAGAGGATGGGTGCAGCACCCAGGGTACCCAACCCAGAGTCCATTGAAAGCCATGTCAGGAAGGGAGGGATGAGATGACTTGTGACAATAGTGGAGAGCAGAGTATTGTGGACATACAAGAACCTACATTAGAGGAATGGTATGGGAGACGTACAGCTAAGGAAGTAATATCCTGTCCTTTTAGAGAAGTAAATCTCAGGAGCCAGAAGCAGGAAGATACCTGATGTCAAAGTCAGCTTGATTTACAGAGTGAGTTACAGACTAACCCAGAGTACATAATGAGACCCTGACTCAAATACAAACAAATCAATACCCAGTCTGACTTAGGCTTTTTTAGGGATTTTATCAGCTCGTGTGATGAAAAATTCTAGATGCCCTGATTTCTTTTTTCTTTTTTTTTCTTTTTTCTTTTTCTTTAGTTTTTCAAGACAGGGTTTCACTGTAGCTTTGGAGCCTGTCCTGGACCAGGCTGGTCTCGAACTCACAGAGATCTGCCTGCCTCTGCCTCCCAAGTGCTGGGATTAAAGGCGTGCGCCACCACCGCCTGGCCTGATGCCCTGATTTCTAATGAAGCTTGGATCTTGTGTGTAAACACTATAGTCCCAAACCCAGCTTTTCTCCTGTGTTTGTATCCTGGGCCAACCTCTCTGTGCAGCTGAAGAAGTGACTGCTACTCAGGTTCAAAAAAGATGAAAGATTGTTTTCTCCCCTAGAATTTCCCAGAAAATACCCTGAGGTATTTTCCAGGAGACGACATGCCTACCTGTGGCCCAGACAACTAGTCAACTCCTTATAAGACTTCCTGAGAATATTTTTAGAATTTGGTGGGGTAGGGTCATGGGGCAGCAAAGATTGTGAGGTAGCCGTCTCAGCATGAGCGCCTTGTTTCCAGGTGGGAAAAACGCACAGACCCCCGAGGGAGGTTTTACTATGTGGATCACAACACCCGGACAACCACCTGGCAGCGCCCAACCGCTGAGTATGTGCGCAACTATGAGCAGTGGCAGTCGCAGCGGAACCAGCTCCAGGGGGCCATGCAGCACTTCAGCCAAAGATTCCTCTACCAGGTGAGAGGGCGGGGCCTGCCAAGCCCTTTGCAGATGCACTCACCCTGCAGACTGCTTGGTAAGCTGGAGAAAAGGGTGGCCAGAGATGGCAGTGCTGTGACACTACAGACTCCCCTCATGGCAGTGAGATTCCTCGAGTCTCTCACTTAGTGACTCCATGCCGTGCCTTGGGTCAGTGAACCAATGTGTCTAAAGCTGGATTTGCCATTGTTCTGTCCGTTTTCATAGTGGTCTTGGCTCCCAAACCCGGAAGGCCTGAGTGAGGTAGCTTTCTTTTGCCCTTTCTTTGTCCAACTTCTCTATAAACTTTTTTAAAAATTATGAAAAGAATCTTCTTTTCTTCTGGCCCAGACTTCAAGTTCTTTAATAGGTTGTCTAGGTAGGACTAGAAGAGTTCCAGGTTCTCTTCTGCTTGGTCTTTTGCATTTTTTTTCCTTTTGCCAGCCTCTCTCATTTTAGCAAGCCCTTGGAGTAGAAGTTTGGATTTGGAGCGGGAGGGGGGGAATTGTCTTAAGAAGTGAAACTTAAATATAAAATCAATTTTTTTCTGAGTATTGTGGAGGTTTGCTCTGCTTGGGCTGGGGGAGCTGCCTTGTTCTGTGAAATAGAAGACGTCTTGTACTAAAGAACCTTTTTTTTTTTTTTTTTTTTTGGTCTGCATAAAATGTCTCTGTTGGTTTTCTGCTGCATTTGGTTTTCCCTCTCGTTTGCTATGGTGCCATGTCCTGGTTACAAGTAAGAAGGCTTGCTTTCATGCAGCTATTTTGGGGTTTGGCCTTGACCCAGGGTTTTACTAGGAAGACTAAGAACTGATCCTATGCTAGCAGCCCCCCTCCCCACCACACCCCCGCCTTCTCCTCTTGCTGGGCTTAAACTGAGATCTTGTTCTTTGCTGCACTTTAGGGAACATGAAATATTGTTTAAAATGGGCATCAAAGGCATCAGGATTGCTAGCTCCTGCCATCCCTTCCTGGACCGCCCTCCATACGCACCTTTTCCATGTTCCCTGGGTTACTATTCTCTGTATTTCGGTGTTTTCTTTTTTCACTGCCTAAGGTGCCTTTGTTGCTCTGAATCAGCGTGCCCATATTTTTGCTCACTTCACCCTTTCCAACTCCTTTTGCTCTGTTGTGTTCCTGCTGTGGTCCACTGAGGACACCAGCACAGTCTTGCGTGTTGGGTCATTGCACAAGCACCCGTCCCACAGGCTTCTGTTTATGTGGCACCTCTGTCTTCATTCCGCCTGTCCTCTGACAACTAAAGGAGGAAGTCAGGGTCTACACTAGCAGCCCAGTTCCTGGTGTGGACTCAGATTGTACCTTCCAGAAACAGATGGCTCCATCCTCCCCTCAGTGAGCCCTTGGACCACATGCTCGGGCACCTGAATTTTACTTTGACTCCATCAGGTCCATCCTGCAAACATGATGCATGCCTTCTGCTCTGCACCCTCTGGCCTTCCCAGAGCCTTTTCTGCCCTCAGCTGTGATGGCTAGACATTTTTATTTCTGAATTTGTATCTTAAAATATTACAGGGACTTTGTGCTTAATCCCAGAGGGACTTGAACTCACGTGAGCTTTCTGCATCAAGCATGCATCCTGGACCTCCAGCCCTGGGACATTACCCAAGAAGGTGGCTCAGCAGTCACACTTGTGCTTCTGGTTATGAAGAACACTACTCTGTCTCCCAGACTTATCTGCACTGCCGGGTGTTTTCTTCTGGGCATCAGTCCCCTTGTGCTGTTTGTGTGCTTCTCTGCCTCTGCTCTGTGTAGCACACTTGGACCCTCTGGGAAGCTGAGGAATAGGGGCATTTGGTCCCCAGGGAAGGCATGGGGGTTTGCTTTGGGTTTTTTGGTCATGACACAAAGCTTTTATTTATTGTTTTTCCTTCACTTCTGTGTCCTTTTTTTCTTATGATTTGAGTAGTAAAATGGACCTTATGGAATAAATATCCAAAAGAATCAAGTGATCCACTTTAGCTATGAACAGTAAAATTACTGTTGGTGTCCATCAGTTCTGATTTCCCATGTTGTGTTCTTCAGTCTCATTTCACTCTTTCCTGTCTGTCTTTCTTACTGACTCAGGGTATGGTGAGTGGAGTCCGTATGCTAGGAACTAGAGGGGGCCAAGGAAATTCAATAGAGACCTGCTGTAATGAGGGAGAGCCAACATCTTAGGAAGTCTGGGGTAGAAACGACAAAACTAAAGATAAATAGCAAGGGTTAAGAAGAGGGTTGTTAGCTAGGTACGCTGGTCCACACCTCTAGTCCCAGCTGTTTGGGAAGCTGAGGCAAGAAGGGAGTGTGAGCCTGAGTTTGAAGCCAGCCTCAACTATAGAGATTTCAAGAAAGTGAAGAAGAGGCTGATGACTATCTTTGTTTCAATTTCTGTGCCATCAGTAAGGAACTGCGAGAGCCTGGGATGTTTTATACATTATCTATACATTCTAAAGAGCCTGAAGCATCAGATTTATGTGCCAGTTGCCTCTTCTTTTTCTTTCTTTCTGTTTTTGTTTGTTTGTTCTCTTTTTTGTTTTTTTGAGGCAGAGTCTCTCTGTGTAGCCCCGGATGGCCTGGGCCTTGCTATATAGATAGATCAGGCTACTAGCATTGAACTCAGAGACCCATTTGCCTCTGCCTCCCAAAGTGCTGGGATTTAAGGTCTGAACCACCACACCTGGCTTGTTTCACTTGCAGGCTGGGCATGTTCTCAGTGGTAAGAGTATTCACTTAAGGTGTGAATCCCTGCGTTTAGTCCCTGAAAACTGCAGAGTCATGCCTATTGCTCGCACTGACCACTGCCTTCGACTCGGCTCTTATCTGGTGGATGAGTTGTGTTTCACATCCACATTCGGCTTCACTACTAAGCGGTGAAGACTTCCTACACCTTAACTCTGAAGCACAGAGAAGTGAAGGAGCATTGAGGTATATGTGGATCGGGGTGGAGTTGGCAGTAGCAGGCCCCAGACCCTAGGCCAGCTTCCCCAACTTTGCATAGCTTCCTTTTTTTGCCATGTGGCAGGAGGCCCTCTACTGAAAGGGGCCCTGTCCCATCAAGGCACCTATGGTTTCAAGACTTAAATGACTCTGTTGGAACTCACTTGGAAGAGGAGCCTGTATTGCCACCTTGGGAAGAAAGTTCCTCTGTCCCTTCGGTTGAGGGTAGAGGGCGGGCTGTGGTGGAGTTGGTTGGCATGGAGCACCACCAGTGTTTGTTCAAGCCCAGACTGAGCTCCATTCATCCTCCTGCTTGTGTGCGTGTGCGTGTGTGTGTGATCCCCAGATGGGGCCAACCATGTCTGCAGCCTGAAGTCTGCATTTAGAACTTGATCCCTAATGCGATGATTAAATTCTAGTCAGTGAAATAGAAATGCTTGAGTGGGGGAGAGAAAGGAGCACAGCGATACTTGTTTCATTTAAGTATGAAAAGTTTTCAACAGTGCACCCCTGCTTCCCGGAGGCTCTGAGAACTCTCCATCCACTGCAGCCCTTCCCCTGGGACCATGAAGCAGGAATAGGCTGAGGAGCACTAGTATAAATAGTGACCCTGACGTCCTGGAGCCCCTTCCCCCTTCTCTTTCACGAGCCCCAGCCCCACCTCCCCAGACAGGCAAAGGCAGAACACTGAGCAACTTCAGGTTGAGGCAGGGAAAGAATAAAGGTGCTTTGTGAAGGGGAAGGAAAACATTCCTGGGGGAGGTGAGGGGCTTGGGGCATGAAAGTGCCCTCAGTCTGGGTGGATGCTGCGCTCCCAGGAGGGAGGTGGCGGGAGGAGGGCCGGGCCCCAGCCAGGAAGCCCTGGGCGTGGGCAGGGCTTGTGGGAATGATTTCATTGGAAAGGCCTGCGGTATTTTTTCCCCTCCTGTGTGTGGTTCTTGGAGAAAGTTGGAGGTGGTGAGGATTTCAGTTGCTTTGGCTGCCTGGAGCAGAAGCTGAGCAGAGGTCGGCAGTGAGCTGGCGGGGGAGCTTGCTCTGAGCCTGCCTGCCATGCTTGGGCCTGGCTTCTGGGGCCCTTGCCCACCATCCTCGGATCACCTCTAACCTCACTTGCTCTCCCTATCCCTAGCCCTCAGTGCTGCATAGAACTCTTTTCTGGTTTTTCTTAAACAAAGACTCTAAAGGAGCAGATGCTAACTAAAGTGTCGCTGCGTTCTCTTCTAAGGGCTAACATGTGGAAGTGAGTCTTTGGCTTTCCCAACTCTATTGATCCATTTTATTTTTAACCAGAGTCTTCGTTTTCTTAACTTCTGTGTTCTGCTGTTTCTTGTATTTAGTCTTCGAGTGCTTCGTCTGACCATGATCCCTTGGGCCCCCTCCCGCCTGGTTGGGGTAAGTATTGAGTTCTTGGCCCTCTGTTTGGCAATCATAGCATTCTGTCCCCATCGCCTGCATGTGCTATCCCTCAGATTTTTGTATCACTTAAATATGTGTTGAGGATACCCAGTTGGAGCAATGGCAGTGATAGAGCCAGTAGGGTTCTCCTGTGCCACTACAGTGGTCACCTGCCACAGCTAAAGGAGTTTGACTCCACGAAAGATTTCCCCAAGCAGCCACGGGACTGTTGTACTTGTGTCCCGAGTTTCAGGGTGGCCACTCAGGAATCCACTGAATCCCACAGTTATTTTGACCTGTCTGATGTCCACGCAGGCTCTTCTTTGATTGTAACTGGCATAAGGGGCCATCTTAACAAGTCTTCTTTGCAGCTCAGACACCGGAGGACAGACAACAACCTAGTTTTGACTAGTGTCAACTGCTTTTGTTTGTGGTCGTTGTGAACGAGACCACAGGCAAGCAGAGTTGCACACTGGGTATTGGTCTAGTATAGCACTGCTAGTTAGTGGATGGGGCTCCCTTGTCAATGGTTGCCATTTTTTCACCTATCCCAGGGCCTTGGTATGATTTGCCAAGGGCTAAGGCCCAGACATCCCAAGAGCTGTCATGACTTGGGAGAGATTGCAGGCTTCATTGCTATTCTAGGAAGGAGTACTGTGAAAAAAAAAAAAAGTGTTATTAGAAATGGCAAGACCCAGGAAATTCTGCAACTCTCAGAGCTGGGCAGGATTTTATTCAACCCTATAAGAGTCTCTGATGTCAAAGGGAGCAGTCTTCACAGGAATAAGCAGGTATTGGGTTTAATTTCTTGGCTAGGGTAGCAGAAGATGGTAGGTGCTGATTTAGGTGCTCGCAGATGGTATTTCGTGGGTGGGGAAGTGCCACTGGGATGCTGACAGTGTCAAGAGCATCTCCAGACTGTGCTCCTTTGATGCAGACACAGCTGGTCCCTGGTAGTAGTTTAAGAAGTTCTATCAACTCCCCTAGAGTATCATTGAGCTCCTGTTACATTCCAGAGTGCCAGGAGGCTCCTGTATCCTGGCCGGAAATATTGATTAGTAAAAGCCCATGGATTTTTTTATTTCAGCTAGGAAATCTCATACATACAACTTGCCTGGCTCCCCGGCCCCCAATGTAAGGTTACTGACACTCTGAGGATTAGTGGGTCAAATGTGAGAGTAAAACTTGGGGATCCTGACATGGGCAGGGAAAGTGCATCAGGCTAAACAGGAGTCAGCAGCACCATAGGGTAGCTGGTGACTTAGTCTGGACTGGAGTTTTGTTGTGGCTGCAAGGGCAGGCCATGCAACTCAATCAGATGCACTTACTTCTTTCTGTAGCCATTTTGCTAAATGACAGTCACCCGGGAGAGAACTATGGAGCCTGGGAGAGCTCACAGGTACAGAGTGTGCAGTCTTGTGAGGTAGGAAAAGAGAGTCAGGCATCAGAAAAGCAGAAATGCTCCATAAGTGAGAAAAGAACACTTTAGGCTGGGCATGGTGGCACTTGTCTGTCACTTTAGGCTGGGCATGGTAGCACTTGTCTGTCACTTTAGGCTGGGCATGGTGGCGCTTGTCTGTCACTTTAGGCTGGGCATGGTGGCGCTTGTCTGTAGTCGTAAAGCTGTGGCAGCTGAGGCAGGAGGAGTGCTAGAGTCGAAGAGCTGGAAGAAAACACTGTGCCAATACAGTGTTTGGGGTTCAGGGCTGAGGTCACCAGGACGGTAGCAGGGCTGCCTCCCCCAGATGGTAAGAAGAATGGAAAAGCAAGGCCAAAAGAGAATACCTTTAATGGTGAGCCTGCTGGTCTTCTATTTGCCGTGAGGTTTTAAGTGCCATTGTACTCCTCCAAGAAGCCCCCATGACTGCCCCTAAGTATTGTTTGGGGGGGGGCGCATCTCCAGTTTAGAGCAGCCATGGCGTGTGACAAATGTTTCCAAGTCCATTTGTCCCCAAAACATGAGCCCCTGTGCTCACAAAGGCTCCCCCATCCCCACACTACAAAACTCTTCCCGGAAGGCTGTCCAGGGGGTACATAGGCCTCCAAGCACTAGCAACACAAGGCCAGTGGCCAAGGACTCAGACCCACTGTACAGATCACCCTGCTTTCTTATTGGCCATGGCTTTGACCCTTGACTGAGCAACCATGGAGGATGCAGTTTACAACAGTGGCTCCCGAGCTGGGGCAGCCAGTCCCTCAGAAACCTTAGGGTGAGGACTGGGGTAGGGGTGGGGGCTGCTCTCCAAGGCCAGACATACCCACTTTCTGGGGATGGAAAGTCTGTAAAGGTACCACTGCCTCCTGCTCCCTCCTTTCCTTTCCTTTCTTAGCTTTGTGAGGGTGTGATTGACAAAGTCTCTTTATAGTTTCAGAGACCAGACCTCAGCATACAGGAACTGTCCCAGCCTGGTTCTAGAGGGGTTCAGGGGCTGATGGTCTCCCCATTTCTTCCCCTTTTCAGTTTTTAGGTTTCTCTAGCTCCTGGAAGTAATTATTGTTGTTGCGTTACGTACTGTGTCACTGTACGGAGTGAATGCGTTAGTCTGCTGGTTGCCAGGACAGACACAGCTCTGTGCTCAGGAACTTCCCGGGAAAGGTGGCCTGTTGAAGCTTGGAGCTTGCCTCTGGTTTTTTTCTACCCACCTTCCACTCCAGCCTGAGGGAGAGGAAGCTGGCAGGATAGCCATATTGCACAACTGGATACGTCACATCCCTGGTTCACAGGGTTGCCCATCTATACTGCCACACTGCCCTTCCATCTGACAGAGGTTGGGAATAGGTGTCCCTTTCCCCTGCCCTGCAACAGGGAAAGTCCCTTTGGTGACAAGTGTGACTGGGCCAGGTTCTCTCCTCTTAACCTATAGTAGGTTGGTGATGGGAACAGAAATTATAACTTGTCACACAGGCAGCAGGAGCCGAGGGACAGACTGTGTTAATCTAATTGCACTCTCTCCTTTCTTATCCTGTGGCAGAGAAGAGGCAAGACAATGGACGGGTGTATTACGTGAACCACAACACACGCACTACCCAGTGGGAGGACCCACGGACCCAAGGGTGAGAACTCAGGAGGAGGGGCCGTGAGGGATGGGGCGAGGGTTTCTGTGCAACAGCCTTTGCATTTGCCTCACAGTGCTAATATTCGGGGACTGTGAGCCTTCCGTGAGGACCTTGGAGTCTCAGGACACATAGCAGTCTAATGAGAGCATCACACTTTCTAGTAGACACAGGGACATGGGAGGAGGTCACAGGCAGGCGCTGAGAATTTGACTGTCAAAAAGTTGAGGGCACTCTTGCCCCTCAGAAGTAGGGCAGGAAAATCAAGAGAAAGAAAGAAAAGAAAAAAAGTAAAATTTAAACCGGGCGGTGGTGGCTCACACCTTTAATCCTAGCCCTCGGGAGGCAGAGACAGGTGGATCTCTGTGAGTTTGAGGCCAGCCTAGTCTACAAGAGCTAGTTCCAGGACAGGCTCCAAAGCCACAGAGAGAAACCCTGTCTCGAAAAACCAAAGAGAGAGAGGTAAGTAGAGCAGGATCCTCTTTTTCCTCAGGACTGGCATTTTAGCCCATAATAAATGGCCCCCTTTGCACATGACCTCTTTTCTCACAACTTGAGTCTTGCCAGGTGTATATCCTTGGGGTGCCCCTTCCTCTGCAGAGGGCTCTTCAGACCCTGGAGAAGGCAAAGACAAAGTAGGACTTTGGAGACCCCAGCCTCTAAGCACATGACAGCCTATAACCCCTCTCCTGTGTTTTTAGGATGATTCAGGAGCCAGCCCTGCCCCCAGGGTGGGAGATGAAATACACCAGCGAGGGCGTGCGGTACTTTGTGGACCACAATACCCGCACCACCACCTTTAAGGATCCTCGCCCAGGGTTCGAGTCAGGGTAAGAACCTTCACAGCCACAGCCTTGTCCCCCAGCACAACCCCAGTCTGTCCTGTTCAGCTGTCTGGGGAGGAGGGGTCTCTATGTGTTGTGCTAATCATTGCCCTCTAGTGTCAATGTGGATGTCACCACTCAGGGATGGGCCCGGGGCCATCCTCCTTACCCAGAGCAGGGTGTGAAGGTGTGTGACCTCTAAAAGTGAGAGGTGTGGCATTGTCTGCACGCGTCTTTCCCTGTCAGTAGCAGTCACTCCTGTGTCTCACTTCACTCCTCTTTAAATTCACGGAGCAGAGCATCCACGTTCCTTAGGGCTCTCAGAAATGGACTGCTCGTTTTCTGAGAAATCAAACAGATTCCAGCACATCCTTTGCTCTCGACAGGACAAAGCAAGGCTCACCTGGTGCCTATGACCGAAGTTTTCGGTGGAAGTATCACCAGTTCCGGTTCCTCTGTCACGTGAGTCCTGATTTTGGGGCTCCCATGGGAGTGGGGTTGTTAAATGCTGTCAGCTGGGTCTCCCAGACCCACCTAGCCCTGGGGGTGTGTCTTAGATGGGTGCAAGATGCTTGCCCCACTCTGAACTGCTTGTCTCTGAGGAATAGGCTTCTAATCCTGGGCTATGGGTCTGTGTTGTCACAGATGGGAGAGCCCATTGAGACCCAGTTGAGAGCGTTCCTTTCCTTTTCAGTCAAATGCCCTACCCAGCCACGTGAAGATCAGCGTTTCCAGGCAGACACTCTTTGAGGACTCTTTCCAACAGGTTAGAGAATATTATTGATGCTGGGATCCTGGGCCAAGCAGGCTTCCTCCCACCACCTAACTCCACCTCAGGGCATAAGCATTGGTGACCATATCTGCTAGACAATTTCTTAGCATCGCCTGCCCCCACATCCCTGCCTGCTGTGCTGGGGTCATGGGCAGGATGGCCGGATGCCCTGTCTCCCCAGATTATGAACATGAAACCTTATGACCTGCGCCGCCGGCTCTACATCATCATGCGTGGTGAGGAGGGCTTGGACTACGGCGGCATTGCCAGGTGAGCTAGGGTGCCCAGAGGGCTCTACTCTACCCCATGTTCCCTGGCTTTAGGGCCCATGGCTAGAAACCTCCTCCGTGCTGTTCTTCATCCCCTGAATTCTCCTGCATCAATAGGATGGGCCCTGATGTGATACTGAGAATCATCTCTTGGGTTGGGGATGTGGCTCAATTAAGTTAGGATGCTTGTCTAGTGAGCAGGCCCTGGGTTTGATCTCCAGCACCACATAAATCAGGCCTGGCTCACATCTATGATTGTACCACTTGAGCAATAAAAGCAGAAGGATTAGACATTCAAGTCTGTCCTTGAATTTACATAGTAAATTTACATAGTAAATTTTAGGCCAACATGGGTCTCATGAGATCCTGTTTCTGAAAGGAAAAGGTGGAAAATCCCATGACAAATGTCTGGCTAGTCCCAGTGAGCCATGAAGCAGGGTCAGGCCTTAGCCCTTTGGTTACTAGATTATAGGGGTGCTGAAGGATTCTCGAGGAGGGACATGATGCTCTATGCCAGCCTGTGTGTCACTTTTCTCTACTTACAAAGCAACCTGTCAAGCTGTATCAGTGGGCAGTAGGGTCTGTGGGTACCCCTCAAAATCAGCTCTCGGCTTTCCTTTTTCCTGAGGCAGCCAGAGCAGGTTTCTCAGAGTGTATCTGATGTCTCTAAACAATCCATTCCCTGCTGCATCGTGTGCACCAGTCAACAAAGTCCCTTAAAGAACCCAAAGCACTGTGTTGCCTTCACCCCACAAAAGTTAGCAGGCTGTTTGGCAAAGCATCGCCTTGGACGACAGGCAGAGGGCCCCGACAGTGAGAAGGAGCGTCTTGGCTGTGGTGACCTCTTATCTGCTGACCTTGTGGTGGGGGGATATCTTCCTGCTTGGCATTGTGCTCGCCCACCTCTGGTCCTGTTTGCTGCTGGTGTACTCTTCTGTGTTGACCCCATCCTGCGAATGGATTGTTCTTTTTTCGTGGTGACCTCCCCAGGCTGTGCTTGGTGGGCTTCTGGTGTGGCTCCCTCCCTGTGTGTCTCTCTCTGTGTCCTGCCAGTGGTTTTACCCTATGGTAGGTTACGTCATGCTGTTCTACCACAGGGTAGAACCACGGACAGGATACCGGGGCACCCTCTACATCGAAGGACTTCGTCTACACAGCCACAAACAGACCAACAGCCAGAGGCTGGCCCCCTTGGCCCACATTCCCTGTTGGTTTAGCTCAAGCCCTAAAGGACCCTGATCTCTGGCTTATACTCTGGGTGCAGATAGATGCTGAGGCATCTATTGGGTGGTGTCGGTCAAAATGAATGTGTCCAAGTTTGGGATAAGGGTATGCTGATGGGTTCTGGGTGAAGGGAAGGCAGCATGCAAGTAAGGTAGGTATTTGTAGGGTAGCTAGAATGAATGAGGTTTCTAGAGGCCTAGTGGATCCCAGAGCCTTCAGGGATGAGTTTTGGGAACATGCTGCTATCTGTGTATTCTTCACATTGCATTTTATACCAGGTTGGGTGGAGCAGGGCAGATACTGTCATAGAGCAGAAATGTCATTGTAATAAATGTGTATATTTACGATTTCATTGCATTTATTTATTTATTTTGGGGCATAGATGTATGTGTGTGATTCTTATGGGTTATATAGCATGTGTGAAGGTCAGAGGACAACTTATGGGGATTCAGTTCTCATCTTTTACCAAGTAGGTCCCAGGGATTAAACTCAGTTTGTCAGACTTGGATGCAAGAGCCTTACCTGCTTACCATCTTGCCGGCCCAGTCTGTAATGTAATGTAGTGCCTTTGTACAGTCCATAGCCCCAAGTGTGCATGGTGGCCCTGCGCGTGAGGGGCCCCTTTCCACCAGAAACTCCAGATACTGAAATGTAAATGTCCCATGGGAGCTAACAAGCACCACATAAGCTTTCCTGAGTGCCACCTTCAGGTGCTATTGTTTTGCTTCACCCAAGAACTGGGATGGGCTGGCTCTCTGACCTCCCAGGACACATGCCTTTGGATGGTCTGACACAGCAGAGGGCTCCATTGTTCTGTCCTCTCTCCTCTCACAGAGAGTGGTTTTTCCTCCTGTCCCATGAGGTGCTCAACCCTATGTACTGTTTATTTGAATACGCTGGGAAGAACAATTACTGCCTGCAGATCAACCCAGCCTCTTCCATCAACCCTGACCACCTCACCTACTTCCGCTTTATCGGCAGATTCATCGCCATGGTAAGGGGCCTGGGATCTCTGAGCAGGGCAGCCCCTGAGGAGGCTGGCTCTAGCCACCAGGAGGCAGCAGTGACATGAGCTGCAGACCTTAGGGATCAGGGTCCTGCCCTCTGTCTAGGGCTTGCTGTGACTCTCCCCTCTTCCACACACAATTTCTAACCTGAACAACAACAACCAAAAAAAGCTAGGTAGTTGTGGAGAAGTGAGATACTTCGCAGTGGCCATCCGGGGCTGTCATAGGGTTTTTCATGTGACTTACTACACAGAAGCCCAGGGACTTCACCTAAGTCCATTGGGTAACTAGTAACTAGGTCAAGCAAAACCCTGTCTGCCTGCTGCCTTTCTCTTGGGGGTACTGCATCTTTCATGAGCCGCAATAACAAGGGAGGAAAATGTCTGACTAAGACAGCCTTGTGGAAGAGAGTTAGGAATCAGCATGGGCTTAGGTCAGAGCCATAGTGAACTGGCTGCTGCAAGGCCAGGGGCATTCCCAGCAACTGTAGTCACCTAGAAAAACAGGCTCAGCATAGCAGTGGAGCGGGCCATACCGTATGATGACCCACACTGAGCAGGGGCCTTTGAGGCTGTGCTCCGACTGTGCCCCAGTGATAGCTTTTCTTTGTTGATGTCCTGCTTATCCCTTATTCCCTTCTCTAGAATACCAGGGACCTCAGGCTCTGTCACTAAATATGGCCATTCCCATCATCTGGAAGTTCTTGGTTAAGTGCTGGCAATGGCTCCAGAAGTGGGCACATTCTTCCTGGGTCTAAGACCTGCCTGGCCCAGCAGCAGACAACGACAGAGTGGCCAGACTCTCAGACTGTTACTCACCGCTGGCTGCCAGTTCTCGCCAGCCTCAGTGTCTGCATTATTCTTGGCCTCTTGTGCCACCCTCTCAGAGTGCCAGTGAGTCAGGACTGCCACCTAGAGCTGTATTGAACAAGTTTTCCATGGAAGTGGGAGACAGGCCTTTGCCCAAAGGGGGAGTGGCCTGGCCAGTGTGCTGGGCAGACAGTGGGCCTGCTTTGCCCATCCCTGTGGCTTTCAGGGTGGGATAAGTCTGTCCATATGCCCAAGTCAGAAAAAAAAGAAAAGTCCTTGTTTCCCAAGCCTCCCCTTCAGCTAGGGCAACTGGCTCTCAGGGAGTCCTTTCAAGGGGAGGCAGCTGACATCCAAAGCACTCCTGAGTCTGCCTCAGGTGCTGCCCAGGAAAGTGAAACCCTTTTGCTGTGCCTCTTCCTTGCCCAGGCTCTGTACCATGGAAAGTTCATCGACACAGGCTTCACCCTTCCTTTCTACAAGCGGATGCTCAACAAGAGACCAACTCTGAAGGACCTAGAGTCTATTGACCCTGAGTTTTATAACTCCATTGTCTGGATCAAGTGAGTCCTGGCTTGCCCTGCTCTGGTGGAGCTGAGCTCTGATTGGCCAGTTGGCACCCTGACCCTGATTTCCTCTACTAGGGGATCCCTGGGTGCTTACGTGGCCTCCCCGAGGTCTATAGTGATAGAGCTTCTAGGTCCCCTGTTCTAGATTCTCTTTCTGCAGCAGACAATGTACCAAGCCTCTGGTCAGGGTTCCTGGCCACTTGAGTTCCTAGTGCCTCTCGGGTGCCTTAGTAAGAGGTCGGGCAAGTGAAGGTTAGGCCTTGATGAGACGGACATCTTCCCCCTTGGCCTCCCGTGTCCCAGAGAGAACAACCTAGAAGAGTGTGGCCTGGAGCTGTTCTTCATCCAGGACATGGAGATCCTGGGCAAGGTGACAACCCATGAGCTGAAGGAAGGCGGCGAGAGCATCCGAGTTACAGAGGAGAACAAGGAAGAGTACATCATGTGAGTCTCAGATCCGGGGAGGGGCACGTTACAGAGAAAGGGCATTTACTCTGTTTTTGTACCATCTTTGACCAGGCCCCGCTATGGAGCCCATAGTGCCCACAGACTGCACAAATATCCTGGCTGTATCTGCCTTGGTTGGTGACATAATGATGTGAACTGTGAACCTGGAGCCTCTGGTTACCAGCTCCGGGTTGATCTTTTTGTGTTCAAGAAACTTTCCAACTGCAGGGAACTTTTTAAAGAATTATAAAGTTTAGATGTTGCCATCTCTCCTGACCCAGAGGATTTCTGTGTCCAGTGAATTTCAGTCTTCTGGCTCTCTACTGTACAGACCTCCCGCTCAGGTTCTTTAGGCTGTTTGCTTTGTTCCATTAAACCATGGAGTTGTTGCTTCTGAGGTTAAGTCTGAGGCTCAGCAGTTGAAGGAGTGCACCAGGCAGGGCGGCCTGGGCTCCTTCAATCGCTTGTCCTTGGTTTTAGGCTTCTGACTGACTGGCGATTCACCCGAGGTGTGGAAGAGCAGACCAAAGCCTTCCTGGATGGCTTCAATGAGGTGGCCCCTCTGGAGTGGTTGCGATATTTTGATGAGAAAGAGCTGGAGGTGGGTGCCAAAAGTTGTGGGTGCTTGAGTTCAGGTCTTTTAGGGTGTCCCAGATCTGTGATGTACACCCACAGAGGCAGCAGTGTGGGTAATGTCGCCTGGATCCTCAGCCCTAACTTCTCTGTGCATAGAGAGCAAGGACATTAAAATTTCTGAAAAAAGTAGTAGGTTAACGGAGTTTGGGAGTCACCTAATGGCGAGAGGAGGCAGCATCGTGTGGGCGTGAAGCAGTGCCATGTGGAGGGCTTGCTGCAGGCTTGCTGCAGGCTTGCTGACATGTCCCTCCCTACAGCTGATGCTGTGCGGCATGCAGGAGATAGACATGAACGACTGGCAGAAGAATGCCATCTACCGGCACTACACCAAGAGCAGCAAGCAGATCCAGTGGTTCTGGCAGGTGCGTCCCGGGCTCTGGGTCCTCCTGTTGGGCTGGGGGTAAGGTTCTTGTCAGGGATGATTACCAGTTACCCAAAGGCCTACCTAGACCCCAGACTCAAGGACTTTTCATCTTTGACACATTCCTCCCCTCCCAACTTGGATAAGTAGAGGATAAACCTATCTCTGGGCAGAATAGAGGTTATTGTAGCTATATTGTCACCAGTTTGCATGACATAGGTTGTCAGCAGTCAGCAGTGGCTGGGAGCCAAGGGGACCTGCAGCCAGGAAGTTCAGCTGCAATTGGCTGCATAGTCTCCTCCAGTCAGATGGGGTGAGAAAGGAAGGCACACATGTCTAGAAAAATACAGTGAGCCCATTATCTTGAATTGAATGTCTTGGTCCCTTTATATATGTGGATTTTACAGCTGTTTAACAAGGAGAGTGTGCACTGGAAAAGACAGAATACAAGTATCCGTGTGTGTGTGTGTGTGTGTGTGTGTGTGTGTGTGTGTGTGTGTGTTTGCATGTAAAGTTTTTGTGGAGGTGTGGTTCACATAACATGCAATTCATCATCTTAGATATTTTGAGTGTTCAGGTCAGTGGCTTTAGCTCCTTCATTGTGTTGCACAATCAACAGCATTATTCAACTTCACTACAGTTCATTTCCCCCAAAAAGAAACCCTGTTTCCACCAAACAGCCACTCCCAACCTTAGTGTGTTTTTAAAAGCAGACTTAGGCAGAGAGTGAGGAATACCCAGCCCAGGATGTCCCTGAGACCCATGGACCTTTGTGGGACATTCTACAAACACCCTTAGAGAAAGCATCTTTGATGGTCCCTGATTGGTGTCTGCCTTCCCTTCCTGGTGTGGCCCCACCTGGCCTGGAGATGTCCCTGCTAAGGCCTGAAGTGTTGGGCTAAGAGCACCCCTGACTCCTTCTGGAATTGCAGGTGGTGAAGGAGATGGACAATGAAAAGAGGATCCGGCTATTGCAGTTTGTCACTGGAACCTGCCGTCTGCCTGTTGGGGGATTTGCTGAACTCATTGGTGCGTTTTTCCTTTGTCCTCCTGGGGCCTTGGCTGGGGGTGAGGACAGCATGGGACATGCACATCTTCCTGGAATTTGGGGAGGGAAAGGATCTTGTTTTGGGAAAGGCATCTGTGTTGACACAGAGTAACACCTTGCTTGGATGACAGGGAGCAATGGACCCCAGAAGTTCTGCATTGACAGAGTAGGCAAGGAAACCTGGCTACCCCGAAGCCATACGTGGTGAGTTTGCTAGAAGCCAGCAGGCCGGGAGCCTGACTGGTGGGGGCAGGACACCTGAAGCCCTGGTCTCCCCATGCCACCTTTCTGTCTTTTACAGTTTCAACCGTCTGGACCTCCCACCCTACAAGAGCTATGAACAGCTGAAAGAGAAGCTGCTGTATGCCATCGAGGAGACCGAGGGTTTTGGTCAGGAGTAGCCAAGGCTGTCCCTCCCATAACCTCCAGCACAAGTAGTCCTGAGTCCTTCCTGCCTGAGATGCCATTGGCTGCACAGCCCTTGGAAGGCCCCTTTGGATAGTGGCCATGGATGGGACCGTGCTTGGATCATGTTGGTGACTGAAGAGTCTGACCCTAGGAGGCCCTGTGGTCCCTTTCTCCTACTTGATGATGGCAGTCTGGAATAAAGCCCCTGTCACCTTTGACTTCAACACCTGTTGCAAAATCAGAGGGCTGCCCCTCTGCAATATTGTCCCCACCGTTAGGACCAATTCTGTGTGTGTGTGTGTGTGTGTGTGTGTGTGTGTGTGTGTGTGTGTGTGTGTGTGTAAGGGAATGTGCCCTGCCTCAAAGGGCTGCCCCAGAAGCTGGGCCTCACATGGTAGGTGAAGAGATAGGCTGTGTGGCTTGGCTGACTGGACCCAGAAAGCCAAGGGTCTTTGCCAGCAGAAGAGGCTCCATTTTCATAGACCTTTCCTGGAGTCTGTGTGGAACAGGCCTGAGGGAGCAGCTCTGCATCAAAGCTGTACTGCCTGGCAGGCTGCAGCCGAGGGGACTAAGCAGAAAGCACTCAGTACTACCAGTCCGTCTGCCTAGCAAGCAAAGGGCTGAAGAAGGCACCACCTGTGTGTCAGTTGGAAGGAGACAGACTCCCCGGACTGTCTTGTGACATAAACTTGAAGTATATTCATGTGTAGGGTTGCCTTCTGTTTTATTTGAGTATGCCGCTATCACCTTCTGTCAAAGAGCTGGTGCCCCAGGTGTTCTGGGTCCTCAACCCTCTTGATCCAGTAGCTCCCCCAACAGCTGCTCCCCTCAGGAACCCGCTTAGCAGTTCCCCCAGCTCAAGAGGCCTGGCTCTGCGGTCCAGTGCATCCCGGCTACCTTCAAATCCTCCACTGACAAGATCCCTCTGCTAGACCAGGCAAGGCCGGTTAGGACCAGGTTGGCAGTACTGCCTCTCAGTGGCTTCTGAGCTCTCACTGGCTTAGGATGGGGCACATCTTGGCCAGTGTTTGTGCTATTCAGGCGTGAGGAAAAGACACCGGTTGAATTTATGGCACTCTTGACAGCCTCCCATGTAGGTTCACAGGCCTCTCTGAGGTTTCAGAGCTGTTATAGTGGCACACTCCCTCCTGCAGCCTCCCTGCGCATACTAGCTCTGGGGTACCCCAGGCATGCTCTCAAACCAGTCACGGGAGCCTTCCAAGGACAGTCCCTTTCTGACGTCATCCTTCCTGCAGTACAGCCTGGGACACCCCACACACATACTGCACATGCTGATTTGAGTGGCTCAGCTTACTGCTGCTCACCTTTCTCCCCATGCAGTCTCTTGCCCTACTCCCCATGCGCATCACAGAAGCTGCTCCGTACTGGGTGGGGACCAGCTGCCAGCAAGGTCAGGAAGCATCAGGCTCACAGGTGTTCGTGTGTGTGTGTGTGTGTGTGTGTGTGTGTGTGACTGTGTGTGTGACTGAAGTGTGTACAGAAAGGCCTGTGCTAGCTAGCACCATGTTGGTTGACAGATTGTTTTGTAATGCCTGCCCCTGCCTTGGTATTGCCAGTTTCTTGTGCAATAAACAATCAGCAGCCATGGGTGGTGTTGGTGTGGCTGTTTACACACTCTCTTCTGGAAAGAGGTTGCCAGCCCCCACAGGTCTTCCAGAATCTCCAGGCCAAAGCAGAATGATAATGCCCCAGCCTTGCTGCCTTGGAGGAGTTCGGGTACCAGTAACCAATTAGCTTTACTTCTGAGATGGGCAGTTGGGTACCAGTAGCCAAGGTAGCCTTACTTCTGGAAAGGTTGGGTACCAGTAACCAAGGTAGCCTTACTTCTGGAAAGGTTGGGTACCAGTAACCAAGGTAGCCTTATTTCTGGAACAGGTGGCAAGTTCTTCTCCAGAGGTCACTTGCCTCAGCTCTGGTCACCGTGTTACTCTCTTGCAAAAAAAAATTGTTCCTTTTGGAGAAGAAGGGCTGAGATTTGGGAAGGGCTGTCATTTATCCAGGAAGTAGCTCAGGTTGCATGAGTCCCATGACAAGGGATTCCTTGATGTTGAATTCAGGATCACACCTTGGCTTATTTTGACAGGTAAGACTTCCAAGATGGAGCTGGGTATAATGGTGCATTTCCTACAATCTTAGTAATTGGAAGGCTGAGGCAGAAGGATTGCTACAAGTTTGACGCTAGACTACATAGACTGCCCCTGCCTCAAAAAGAGCCGAAGAGGGTAGAGAGATGACTCAGTAGTCTTTATTTCCCCACAGTGGACCCAGAGTTCTCAGCATCCACATGGTGGCTCACATTGTCTGTAACTCAAGTTCCAGGGGATCTGTCACCATCTTCTGACCTCCACAGGCACCAGACACAAATGCTACACATTAGTACATGCAGGCAAAACATGCATACACACGTATCACAAGACTTTTCTTAAAAGCCAAACAAGTGTGGGCTAGACCACCACCTGATGAGTG
>JAQHUG010000257.1:2739645-2757221 GCA_028555095.1 Dicrostonyx torquatus | reverse complement strand
TCCTGATATGAAACAGAAACTCTGAATTTTTTTAAAGATTTATTTATTATGCATACATTGTTCTGTCTGCATGTGTGTGTGCAGGCCAGAAGAGGACACCAGATCTCATCACAGATGGTTGTGAGCCACCATGTGGTTGCTGAGAATTGAACTCAGGACCTCTGGAAGAGCAGCCAGTGCTCTTAACTTCTGAGCCATTTCTCGATGCCTGATTTTTTTCTTTAACAACATGCTCAGATTTAGAGAAGGATAGCTACTGTCCAACTCCAAAGCCAGCTTTGATTTGTGAGTGTGTCAGTGCTACCATTATGCTGAGAAGTAAGGAGATATGTATGCTTAGGTAGTGAGGTTTTACCTCAGAGATATGTATGCTTAGGTAGTGAGGTTTTACCCCAGAGAGAATATTGGTATCATAACTCAGATAAGTCCTTCCTATTTTCTGGAAAAAGCCAGACTGAGTATTATTTTCTTGCAGTGAAGTCTGACAAGCAGTTCTTGATTCAGTCTCATTTTTCATAGGTAGATGGGTGGAGTAACTGCCCAGAACCCCCCGTGGGTTGCTATATTTTACTTTTATCAGGGGGCAGCGCCATTTATTTGAAGAGACATGTTGTGCGTGGTTGGACTCTCAATTGGAGGGGAGTAAAGCCCAGTCTCCACTTTCTCCTTGAAAGAAAATGTGCATCTAGCACATGGGAAAATTAGGGAGCCCCTCAAAAATGAACCCTCTTTGTCCTTTCAGTGACTGATAATCTGAACTAAATTGAAGGACATTTAGTTGGTTGGCTCTGCCCCCTTTCAATTCTGACAGCTTCCGTCTTGTGAATAAGGATAAACTCAGTTACTTTCTGTTGCTTTGTCAAGACTACATGACCAAAAGCAGCTTTCATTATGGAAAATCTGTTTGCTTTTAAGATTCCAGAGGGCTAAGAGCCATCATGGCAGTGAGGCAGGGCAGCAGGCACAGGAAGCCGAGAGAGTGACCACAAGCACACAGTGCCTGGGAACTGAAGGAGGGCAAGGTTCTGACCTCTCAGATCCTGCCCCCAGTGGCATACTTCCACCAGCAAGGCCTGGGCATCCCCAGACATCCCCAGACATCAAGGCTCTGCATCTGTGAGGGACATTTCTCATGAAAAACTTCCGCTACCGCTCTATTGCTGTGGTTGAAGGCACTAGGTTTAGAAGCTTATTTGGGCTTATGGCTTCTGAGGTTAGGGTCTGTAATGGCAGGGACAGCAAGCAGGTGGCAGACAGGCAGGCTGAAACTGGCTGAGGGCTGAGCCACAGCAGGGAGCTGAGCTAATAGAAAGTGACTGCACTGGGAATGCAGTTGGCTTTTGAAGCCTCAAAGTCATCATCCAGAGACATAATTCCTCCCAACAAGGTCATACCTCCCAAATCTTCCCAGTTTAGATGGACTAGACTTATGGGGGGGGGGAGACGGACACGGGACAGGACATTTTATTCAGACCACTGTACCATCGCAAGGCTATTTCGGATACTTTCAAACAAAACCAGGAAGGAATAGTGCTCTGCCTGTTCCTCAGCATAGGTCTGGCTGCAGCGCTGCTGGGGACATGAAGGGAGGTTGAAGTGTATCTGTGTGGGAGACAGCCCGCCCTAGGACCACACTTCTGCACCGATCCCTCTCTCCAGTGGTCCCAAAGAACAAGTTATTTAGAAATCTTGAGACTGCCAGGTTGTATAAGCACAAATCTTTATTTTAAGCCTGGCTCATGGGTTGGCAGTCAAATCCATGGTCACTTGTACAGGCGACTTTATCAAAGCCTTCTAGGCTGACCTTCTAAGGGATAGCACTTTGGCCCTAGAAAATGCGCTCAAGTGTTCCCACAGCTCACAAGCTGTTCTTGCTCTTCTTGGCTTTTTTCAAAACCCTGGCTGTTGTGGAACCTGCTGTGTGGGCCGGGCTGGCCTTGAACTCATAGCGATCTATCTGCCCCTGCTGTCCCTGCCTCCTGTTATATTCTCTCTGTTCTACGCTGTGCTGGAGACTGAGCACAGGGTTCACAGCTGCTAGGCAAACAGCCGCTGAGACACACCACTAGTCTACTTCCTTTAGAAACCACATGTGGTCACACTGATAAGCAGAGTTAAGTCAAGCCAGTACCCCTCTTATTCAAAAAATATCCAGTTCATCAAAATGGGATGAGCTTAATGCTTAGGCACTGGGGAGGCTTTGAAGCCCAGTCTGCATGGCCTCAGTTCAGGTATGCATTCAGCCCTTGACTTCTACATGAAGGACTCAACCTTTAGATGACTCTCCACGTTCCTCCTACCCCAAGTTTCAGGACCATGGCAACCTGTTTTTTTTTTCCCCCCCATAACTGTTGTTCATTCCTTGGAGAAAAAGTTTAACTGTCTAGTCTCTTCTCATCAGCATGTTCTAAAAAATGGCAACCCCGTCCATCTTCAATCTTCAATTCAGTGACTTGGGGTCTGTCTCATCTTAAATTTTTTTTTTTTTTTTTTGGTTTTCGAGACAGGGTTTCTCTGTGGCTTTGGAGCCTGTCCTAGAACTAGCTCTTGTAGACCAGGCTAGTCTCGAACTCACAGAGATCCGCCTGCCTCTGCCTTCTGAGTGCTGGGATTAAAGGCGTGCGCCACCACCGCCCGGCTCATCTTAAATTTTTACTAGCATGTATTATACCCATTTTAACGTTTTCATACACATATGCATTTTAATCATATTCACCCATTGCCCCTTCCTATTTCCATGTCTTTTGTGGATGTTTGTGATCCCGTGATTGACTTAGGGTTTTCTTACAGCAGTGTAGTAACAGCTACAAACAACTGTGCAACAAGGAGAGAGGGAAGGGAAGGGCCTTGGGAGCTCCTCCCCATCAAATTTAAATTCCGAATTCCACATTTCTTTTGTCCAGTTAGATGTAGCAAACATCTCAGTTCTAGACTAGATGAAACTGTCATTTGACCTTCGTATCTCAGAATCTTAATTAGCTTCAGTGACCTAACACAGGTTTCCCCTGCCAGCGCTTGCACTGACTGGTCTTTGGGCAGGTCTATGCTTCCAATCTTAACCCCATTCAATTCATCACTACCTTACTTTTCATTACAGTATTTTTAAGCTTGTGAACATGTTAGCTCAAGTGGTAGACTTGAGAATTCTCAAGAATGCTGTGGGTGTTCAAGGAACTGGCAGGGCGGGTATGGTGGTACACGCCTTTAATCACAGTACTTGGGAGGATAGCCAGTGCTCCACAGTGAGAGCTTGTCTCAAAACACAGCTGTGTGACTATCCTGTGTCAAATTCCTTACTGTGTACCCAGTTCATTTCTCAGTGTCCCAGTCTCAGCTAATCCCCCCATTAACCTGTTGCCCAAAGTTCTCAGGACCCACTGCACCCACTGCGGCAGCAACTGAAAACTGCTTTGCTTGCTTCTGAAAGCAACACAAACCACTAGAACACAGACTTAAAAACCAAGCCATTTAATTGTATCTTTGAAGGTAAACAATACATGGACCCGGACCCTAAGCATGCTAGAGTTACAGGTCCAAAATGTGGTGTGGCTGAAGAGTTCAGAAGGGTCAGAGCTCAAGTGTTTGGTGGCATAGAGTATGTGATCCAAGAATTCCACTTAGCGGTTTTGCCAATTACCACCAACAGATTGGATGGATCTTCTAAGACAGGGAAACACACTCAGTCCTGGTTTTAAGGATAACAGAATGAAGGGTGCCAAAGATTATGTTGTTCTCCTCCCAGCACACCCCCAATGTGTGCAGCTGAAGCTGCAGGGTGGGCTGAGATCGGTCCCTCTGTCCATTCATCTCCACAGAATGCCACAGGCAGAATGCTTGTCAGGATAGCTTTTTAACAAGCACCGAATGGGACAAAGAACCCTCTAGTGGCACACCGAGTTAGTTTATAAGATTTTAATTTACAAATAAAAAAAGCTACATGATTTACTTTTTCTCCTTTTTCTCTTCTTTCTTTCCGTCGCCCTTCTCCTTTTCTTTCTCATCCTTCCTCTCCTTCTTGCTCTCTTCCTTTTCCTGTCCCTCCTTCTTCTCTGCATCCCGGTTGGCGATCTTGTTGTTGATGAGGTTGTGCAAGGCGACCACAGAGCGGATCAGCGAGGCCAAATACACTACCACCATCTGGTCATTGGTCTTCAGGTAGAAGGCCTTGACAAACTCCTGCAGGCTGGCGTCTGGCAGCAGGTTGAAGACGTCCTGCAGCTGGTAGATGATCTGGTGGTTGATGGGCAGCTTGCCGCTGGCCACTTTCTCCAGGTAGCTCCTGATGTCCAGGAGCTTGGAGTTCAGTCCCTTCAAACCATGGACCTGGTTTGTGATCCGCTGGGAGAGAGTTCCCACTGTAGTGTCCTTGATGTCTCTGGAACAACCCAAAAGGCAAAAAGAACATCAGGTTACACATTCACAAATGTAAGGACAACAGTTCAGATCAGCAACAACTTCCTGGTCACCTGGGTCTTCGGAAAATTTTATTTTTAACTGTACGTATATATGTGAGTGCAATGCTCTCAGAGACCAGAAGAGGGCATCAGATTTCCCTGGAGTTAGAAGCAGCTGTCAGCTACCTGACCTAGATGCTGGGAACCAAACTCAGGTTCTCAGCAACAACAGTCAGTGTTCCTAACCAATGACCACACATCTCTCCAGCCCTCACAGGTACCTTGTTTAGTTCTCTGCCTTGGCGTCCCTGGTTAGAAAAGATGACATTTTCACACCTGTTTTGCTATAATGTTGAGCAGCTTAAGTCAGTCAGTGGTCATTTTCAAAGCCTGGAAGAACTTGTGTAGGTGAACATGAAATCTTTCAAGTACAGCTCTCACACGAATCCCATCCCAGGATGAAGATTCTCTGCAGAAACACACTGCTCACTGGAGAGCACAGGCCTGCGTTTACACATGTGTCCCCTGTCACAGCCACGCAGCCTCAGCCAAGACACTTTAGAGATGAACTTGTTCAACCACATTGATTTGTAAGAAATCAAAGAGCTGGAAGTGGCAGCTCATGCCTTTAATCCCAGTACCTTGCAGGATAAGGTGGAAGGATGGTGACTTTGACTAACATGGGCGACAGTGAGACCCCATTTTAAAAAGCCAGGAAGAAACCAAAGGCTCAGAAAGGGGCTGTGACTCATTTACATGAGAAGCATAGTGGCTAACCTGACCCTGAGGTCAGGAGAACCCTGAGGTGAACTCCTAACAGACAGATCCCTTATACATACAGCTCAGTAGGCAGCTAACTCTGGCACTGTACAAAGATCTCCACGCCACCCCCGCCTTGAATTCAGATCCACCTGCTTCTGCCTCTCTAGTGCTAGAATTAAAACTGTACACTACCATGCCCAGACTAATTTTTTTTATTAGTTTTGTTTCTGGTGTGCACGCCTGCTTATCTATATGTGCACCACATATGTCCCTAGTGCTCCTGGAGGTTAGAAGAGGGCGTGAGATTCCTTGGTACTGGAGTCACAGGTAGCTGTGAGCTGTCATGGGGTCCTCCTACAAGAGTAGCAAGTGCTCGTAACTGCCGAGTCACTTCTCCAGTCCCCACCGGCTCACCTTAACAAGTGTTCCACTCCAACTTCCTCAGCTTCCTCTGCCCCAATTTCACTGGTCACATGCTCAAAAGTTTTTGATGTTGGCGTTCCATCCTGTGAGAAGAAGCTTAACTTTTGTTACTTATTTTCAACAAGCCAACTGACATGTTTCTCTTCTCACAGCTGAATCGCTGGGACACTGCTGTTAGCTTGTTTACATCATGTCGCCACTAAATTGCTCTCTGTAGAAATTTGTCTTGCCAAGGAAAATTGTATTCCCTCAAGCCCACACTTGGGGATTAGTGCTCAGAAGACTCAGGTTAAGAATTTAGTTATTTCTAGAATGGAAAATACTGCACTTGATATACATGAATATACATGTATATTCATGCCAACAAATTTAACCTAAACATGTATCATCCCCTGAACCAAATGACCCAAATGTGATACAATCAGTAACTAGTGGTTTGAAGGAAAGCACCCACCACCATGGGTGGGTGGGTGGGGGCCAGGTTGGGGGGGGTTGGTTGACCTGACCACCAAGTGACTCAATGGTAGAACTTGAGAAGACACTTTTTAGCCCAATTGCCAGCAGAGGCTGTGCTCCTGTGAGGGCTCGGTAGACTACAGGGCTCTATCAGCTTGTGCAAAGTAAGCCACAGGTCCCTGGACAAGTCTGTAAGTCATCACACACAGGATCTGCTGGAAGTGAGGCTGGCTCTCATGTTATTCAGATGGTGTGAGAAGCCCCCAAAGGCACTCTAGTCTTTGGACACTAAATGGCTGAAGCCTTCTAGTCTTTTAGGACTTCTTCATGACAACTGGGTCAAGACCAGGGACAAAGCTTTACTGCAACCAAACAATAAAATTTGATTTAAGTTCCCTGGAGCCACAAAACAAAAGTAAAAACAGGACGAGGCTTAGGAGGGAGCCACCCTAGAACATCCCTTTTCAAATTGTAAATCTGTATAGTAAGAGAAACATCACAACCTGAGTCCCTCCTGACTGTGAAGACTGGGCTCCCTAGACGGCCCTAATACAAATGCTTTGCGCTCACTCCCCAACCCTGTTTATCAGGCTCTCCCCGAGAGCTCACAACCAGCTTTCCTACGGACAGAGAAAGGCTGGCTACTGCTCACTGCTCTACCAACTGCAACCCAAGTGTCAAAAGAGCACAGGTCTCGCACTTGACAGCTCTTTGTGCAATATTTGAAAACCTAGGACCTGTCTGAAAGGACTGAAATCTTCAAAAGGAACCTGTACACTGGACTAGACTAGGACCTCGTTCTTGGGCCTGGCCTCTCCTTTGTTATGAAGGTCTCTGGGTTTCTTCTGACTACTCGGAGCTTGAGTGTCTTTAGGATTATAGGTTTCCTTGGTCCTTTTCTATTTCTAAAATCCGATAATTCAAAACTCAAGGCTAGTCTGCTAGCAGGAACCAACACCACCTTTTTGTTACAGAGAGATAAAGATTGTTGAGTTGAACATGAAAAACAAACCTAACAAACCTACCCAAGGACTTGCTAACCCAATCTCCACCCACAGCGAGCGACTTACATCATGAACTTCTTCCACTGAAATGTAAGCTTCGGTGGGAAGTCCCAGGTCCTTTGGCTTCACATCAATAATGACCAGCACCTGGCAAAAGACACAAATTAGCGAACTTCCCTCCTACAAGGCACAACTTCAGCCTTTCCTCTTGTCACGTGGATCATTTCCTTCTTTCATTAGAAACAAGCCAGAATGTTCAACAAGAAATAAGCTGGCATTTCACATGATCCATCAAGTCACAAGAACCCAAGTTTCAACCTCTGCCCCACTCCCTCCCAGATCTTACTAAACTTCTTTTAAATTTACATTTAAAATTATATTTTATGAGAGAAAGAGAGAGAGAGAAAGAGGGAGGGAGGGAGAACAATTGTGGGAGTCAGTTCTCTCCCTCAGTGTGGGTCCAGGAGAAAGAACTTGTCAGGTTTGGTGACAGGAGCCTTTACTCACCAAGCCACCTTGCTGGCCCCACTAACCATTCCTAACTTTAATATTCTCATTTATAAAGACAACATATAGTTACTGAGACGATTAAGTCAGTTATATACAGGCACTCAGCAGGTGCTGTTCCTTGCTAAATGCACTAGGTTACAACAAATTACTCAGAAACACACTCTAAGGAAAGCTATGGAGATGCAATGACAGAATGTTTGCACCATCTTCAGATAGTGCCCTTGAGCAGCTGGCAAGGATCATGGATGAGTTCTGGGAGCAGTGTACTTACAGAGTTGGGGCAGTATCTTTTCATGAGTTCATTGATGGCAATATCATTCTTGTGCAGTTTGGGGCCTGTGTGGTACCACCCAACTATTCTTTCTCTGGCTGAGAAGCAAAAATTTAGTAAGTTTTAATTATTTCACTGAGATCTGTGCAATTGGCTCAAAACAACAAGAACACCAGTATTTAAGTTTTCTTTCTGAAAATTCCAGACAAAAATAAATCTTGACACATTTATGAAATCTCTCAGAAAATAAGCAGAGTGTGATGTATATACACTGAATCCCAGACTTGTTTAGGGACCAGTCACATGTGAAGTGACCATGTATCAATTACAGAGCAATGTATGAACAAATGGGACCAACAGGCGGCAGCTGTGTGGAGGAGGTGATTATAGCCAAAGAGATGTAGACATGAAACAACGCACTCTGCCAGTACATGCTTGAGGGGCATGTGGACCCAGGGCCAGCCTGCCTCCAGCCCAGATGGTCTACACGGCCTTACACTGCTACTGTATTTTATCCACCCTACCTCATTTCTCTATTACCCACCACTAGTCTATTTTCACTTAGTCCAGCTAAGTGAATCGATCCTTGACAATAAACAAAGACACACAGACACCAGGTTTACATACACACACCACACAAGCAATTAGAAACTCAGACTTACCATTGACCTTCTTAAACATTCCATACATGTTTTCCAAATAATCATGGTCTAAAAACCAGACAGAATCATCTTTGTCATCTTCATCGAATGGTACTACAGAGAGAGAGGGGGAAAGAAAATAAAGACTTCTGCTAGGGGCTAGATGCTCAGTCACAGTGGAGCCCTCACTTGCCCACTGCAGTACTGCTTCACCTTCGTTCAAAACCTCCAGATGCCCAGCTACTCTTAAAATGCTAAAGACTTAGCTATCCTGGCAATGCTTAAAAAAGGACACATACTCTCTGGCTTGCTAAAGGCCCAGTTCTTTCTGATATTTCCCACATGGCCAATTATAGACAATACCCACTGTCCTTTTCTGGACCACAGATCCTGCCAGCAACACACGGAACATGACAGAGTGTTAAGGCTAACACCCTCCCACCCAAATCTTTCTCTCCTCCTTGCTCTACCACAGCCAGTGTTCAAATATTTAGAGTCAGAGCTGACAAGCTATCCCGAAGGCTTGTTCTGAGATGCAGCCACACTTCTATGCTCACACAATCGGGAGCAGCTCTTGCACTCCAAGAGATGAGCAGCTACAATGGAGACTGCGAGTTAAAAATACTCACTTCCTGGTCTAGTGTGTAGCCAATTAGGCTCAAACAGCAATTCTGAAACAGGATCTTCAGGCTGTAGTAAAACATGCCCATTTCCCTTAAGTAAACCACATCCCAACCATGCAAAACTTTACCTGCAAAACTGTTGGATACATCAAGTACTTTCTTTTGCCATGACCCCAAAAGCACACCAACAACTCGCTTCTGGTTTCCAACCTTGCCAATTCTGAATGAGAAAAACAGGTGGTCAGGTTTTAGAGGAGGGGAGACACTCAACCCCAACAGTTAGCTACTCAGTGGCGAGTTTCAGCAGTACAGATACAATTTAGTTTATGTGGGAACTAAGTCCATAAACAAATGTAGCAGGTTAGTTCCTGGTATTAAAGATAAGGAAACTATCCGAACACACACCAGAAGGTTACTTTCTAAAGACTGCAGATGCTTGCTTGGAGAAAATTCGTACTTTCTTTTTTTCTTTCCCAGTTTTCCTTTGTCCTTTAAACTCTGTCTTCTCTATGCTGAAATCTTGGGGATGAGGACGCTAGAGCAGCACCAGTTTCATGACACAGCCAGTTCTCTCAAACCTCTGTGCTGTGCCAACCACTCCAGATGTACTTCATCCCCTGGAAGGGCCAGTGGCCCAGGTGGAGCCCCGCTCAGAAGCCCCAGGGTGCCATTTTGCAGCCTCTCTCTCTGCTTTATTAGACAGAGGCCAGCAAGAAGGTGGTGACTTAAGCACTCGGGGAGAAAGGCTGGATGAACAAGGAGGCTTTTACTTCACAAAGTCAACCTCCGTCTCAAACCTCCCCTGTGGTTTTCTGCTAGGGAGGTACAAGCATATCACTCTGCACAGATTTTTTTCTTTTTATACCACTAGCAAATTGCACATTTGGAAATGATTTAATTCTCTGCTAAGGAAACACGCAAGCCACAGTGAAAGTGAACTCCAACTCTTCACCAGTCCCAAGCTTCTCGTTAGTTTACCTGTAGTGTTTTAACATAGAGGCTGACAAAATCAATACTAAATCGGGGATATTGGTAGAATGAAATCGAGGGTTCTGTGTTCCTGGTGGTTCCCCCACCCCCACCCCAAATCACTGAGACTACTTCAAAACAGTGAGTTTCTACATGCCAATGGAAACTTCACCCACGGGCCTTTTAGTTTACAAAAGTCCGTTTGTGTCTTTAGAGTCTGTTCCATGACACAGCCACCAGCAGAGTCTGCCCTTCCTAGGTTCTTACCAAGTGTCAGAATAAACCCGAAGCCGTGCTCAACCATAAGGGCCCTTGGCATCCCAAGGGAGTAAAACTGCATCTATTGTAGAAAGCCCACAGATCCAGTTAATCCCAGGCATCTACAAGCAATACGACTGAACCCGGAATCAAAACGCTCCGTCTCGAGGGTGTTTTTGGCTCTGGTTGAGTTAGCTGCACAAAGCTGGGCTCGGCCAGGACACTAGCAGGACTGTACAGCAAGCTCCCGACTGGATTTTCACATTTGTGAATTCAACTAATTATCTTGTAAAACTTCCAAACACGTGCAACAGGTCTGGCAGGATGAACGGCTGGGGAAGGGTGGAAGTGGCAGGGAGCTAACTAACCAGGGGAACTGTAGGATGACCCAATCTGGACCTGCCTCATTAATTAGGGAAAAACCCGGCACCTTATCCACGTTTTTAAAGGTACCATCCAACCAGATTTCCCGCTTAAAACTGGGTGGTTACAATCAATGCCGGTCTATAGAGTCGTTCATCGAGGGCGCCGAGACCAGAATTTCGATGACAGTTTTCCCAGGCACGGACACGAGAGGTTGAGGCGCGGTCCAGTGACACCGAGCCGCTATGGTGAAAGGCGCGGCTGAGGCGGGTAGCATGGTCCAGATTCCGGTCACTCAACAGGCGGGCCAGGCCCGGGAGTGACGGCCGCGGCGGGGGCTCCGAGCACCACGGTGTGGAGCCGCCAGGGTCTCCCGTCCCCCACCCGCGTCCCCATCCCCGTCTCCGGCCTCCGCGTTATGCCGGGAGCGCCCGTGACTCAGCAGCCCTGCGCCGTGCGGCCGCCACGCGCCGCCCGCTCACCGGTTGAAATGATCCACCACACTGAGCAGCACCAGGGGGTGGACCACCACCTTCTGCACCGCCAGCTCCGGCATCGCGACACAGCCCGCCCGCCGGCCCGGCTCCCTGCGACCCACAAACACCGGCAACAGCAGCGATACAGGCCGCTCCTCCAGGCCCCAGTGCCTCCCCTTCCGGTTTGACTACCGCCGGAGAAGCGACTTCCGCTCCCAGAGTGCTGCGCGCGCGTGCCCTCACTGTTGCCAGGGCCGCCATCTTGAGAAAGGGAAAGGGCGGCCCGTGGGACTTCGGATGCTATTGGTGAAGCTTGACTTAGCTTCCCCTAGCTTTTTGCCTCAGTTGCTTCCCAGGTCACCATTCCTCCCTCTCTGAAAAATTGTAGAAAAAAGCCCAAGAGAACAAATAGTAACAGCTTATACGTCTACCAACTCAAGTACTAAACAATATAAATTTAACTTTCACTTCAAGGCAGCACTGTTTTAAGATTTCGCAGAGGAATTTTACTAATGTTTTATTTCGTTATTTTTGAAACAGTGCCCATGTAACACAAACTGGCATGGAACTTGCTGCATAGCCCAGGATGATGGCGATTCCCTGATCTCCACCTCGCAGCATGTGCCACCACACCCAGCGTAGGTGGAAGAGCTTTTAGCCTCTAACACCAAGGGCACACTTTGGATGTAGGAATGGGAAATTTATCTCTTCATTTGTTGTTGTTTTATTTTTATGAGCGGTTTCTCTGTGTAATGGCTCCTCTGGCAGTTCCTGGAACTCTCTTTGTAGACCAGGCTGGCTTTGAAATCACAGAGATCCACCTGCCTCTGCCCTCCAAGCACTGTGATTAAGTGCTCCCGCCACTGCTTGGCATTATTTCATCATTTTTATTGTTGGAAGTTTTCCTTAATGGCCACTTGAATATAATGAAACAGTGACTTTCAGGTTTTGTTATTCCTAAAGATTTGAGGAGAAAGACCCCTGACCCAAATTATCATAACCAAATTAATTAAAGCAAGCTTTTTTTTTTTAAAAAAAATTTGCACACATGGGCTGTCTCTCCCTAAGAGTGGAATTTAAGAAATCTGCACTAGACATGAGGGAGACAGGTTTTTACAGCTCCGGGGTAGGGGATTTGGTGGGCAAAATAGGTGAAAAACATGAGCATAACAAATTGGTCATAATGACCTCCCGAAACAAAGACCCGATTGCAAATTGGTTTTAACAAGGTACTTATCATAGCAACAGGTAGGCATAACCTTTTGAAACAAAGGTAGGGTTGCAGGATGGTTTTGAAACAAAGACATGATTGTCTTTTCCTGGAACAGGCAGTACAGAGCCATTTGTAGTTAAGGTTATAGGTGGGACATAGCCCAATCCTTGAGAAACATCGGTTTAATCATAAACAGGAATGAGCCTAGTTTATCTTTACTGTAATATGACTTTTAAGTCTAAGAAGGAGGCAGGCTGATTCATCAATTTCTTCCTGTCTTTATGTTACTTACTGTGTAACCAGAGCTAGAAGAAAGTCATTTGTGCCAGTTTTAAAGATTTAAACTTGCTGGGGGGTGGTGGTGGCACACACCTTTAATCCCAGCACTGGGGAGGCAGATGAAGGAGGATCTTGATGAGTTTGAGGCCAGCCTGGTCTACAAGTGCTAGCTCCTGGACAGCTAGGACCGTTACACAGAGAAACCCTGTCTCAAAAAAATGAACAAAAACAAAACAAAGCAAAAAAGCAGCAAAAACAAACAAAAAAACCCCAAAAATTTAAACTTAAGGGTTGAAAAAAAAAGAAAGTATATTTTGATATTGAGTAGAAAAGAGAAAAAGGGGGCTTGCAATAGAAATTAATGGGAGACAGACCTCAGCTTGTTTGTAAGAGGCGAAGTACATTAAAATTTACTCTGGTTTATGTTTTTTCTCATTTTAAAGATGCCGCCATTATTGTCATCTGTTGTAATAGGGGGCGGCTGTGTTCCCAGCACCTGAGGGGAGCGTGGGCCCTTTTGTTCCGTTCCGCCTGGCTCCCTGGTCTCTCGGCTGCATGGTCTGCTTTTGGCCCTGGCTTATACTCGGAATAGTCACGCACAAACTGGATTCATTTAACACACTGCCTGGCCATTAGTTCTAGCCTCTATTGGCTAATTCTCACATCTTATTTCAACCCATTCTCTATAGTCTGTAAGTCACCATGAGGTAGTGGGCTTACAGGGAAGATACAGCATGTCTGACCCTGGTGGCTTCATGGTGGCTCTCTCCCTGACTCAGGCTTCTTCCCAGCATCCTCTCTCTTTTCCCCGCCTATCTAAGTCCTGCCCTATCAAAAGGCCAGGGCAGCTTCTTTATTAACCAATCAAAGCACACAAAATAGAGAAGAACCCTCCTACACCAGTCATCATTATTGTATGTGTATGATGTGTGTGTGTGTGTGTGTGTGTGTGTGCGCGCATACATGTGAATGGAGATCAGGAGACAATTTTGTGGTCATTATTGTCATCATTATTGTATGTGTATGATGTGTGTGTATGTGTGTATGTGTGTGCATACTGTGAATGGAGATCAGGAGACAACTTTGTGATGTGAGTTCTTTTCTTCTACCTCCATATGGTTTTGAAAGATTAAACTCAGATCTTTAGGCTTTATCCACAAGCCAGCCCCCAGCCCCTAAAATACATGCTTCAGTTCCAAATGTTAAAGGCATATATATATGTAATGGTCTGTCCTGTCCCTTTAAGAGACAAGCCCCATCCACTCCCTCCCCCTGTGCACTGCTGAGGTAGGCAGATCTTCCTTCCTGCCTGCAGCCTGAGCCTTTCCTTTCTGCCTCTCCCCTTCCTCCCTCTCTGTTTCTCTCTCTCTCTCTGTCTCTCTCTCTCTCTCTCTGCTCTTCTACCTTCTCCCCTTCCCCCCCTTTCCCCTCCATAACCCACTAAATAAATTACCACTTTCTGTGCATGGCGTGCCTATCCGTCTGTCTCTCACCTGCCTTGTGGCTGCCGCTGCTTGAGGACCTGTGGTGTGGCCTCATGGCCCGCTGCCCACTGCTGCCATTTGGGGACCTGCAGTGTTTCTGCTCTTGCCTACCACGTGGCTCCCTGCCTGGGACTCACTGCCCCTCATGGCCCACCATGGTCATGGGACCCCTTGCCTACCGCTGCCACTCGGGGACCTGCAGTGTTTTCTTTTTACCATTACAGCATAGGCAACCTGTTTTCATTATTCCCCACATGAGAGTGTAGGGGCGACTGGTTATTGAAAGGAGTTTCAGGCTAGTCTGAACTAGTGAGACCCTGTCTAAAAACTGCCAGTGTAGAGCTGGAGATGAAACTCGGTAGCCGAGTACTTGCCTAGCATGCATAAATTCCTGGGTTTAGTACCTAGTACCCCCAAGCAAAAAAAAAAAATGCTAATGTGCTTATCAAAACTGTATTAAATTTCTGTTTTTTTCTCTTTATCTTGAGATAGGGGCTTGTGTAGCCCTGGCTAGTCTGAAATTGATTGTGTAGACCTGGCTAGTCTGAAATTGATTGTGTAGACCTGGCTAGTCTGAAATTGATTGTGTAGACCTGGCCTGCCTCTGCTGGGATTATGGGCGTGAGCTATTGTGTCCTTAAAATAAGGTTGAAAATACATTCTTTACGTCTGTTCATTTATTGTTAGAACAGCAATAAAGATTTCCCAGTGTCTCGCCTTGGGGTACAACCAATGCTCTGGAGGAAATATTTGCAAGTTTTGAGGAATTCTGATTTCAGAATCTGAATGCGGCCACCATGTCTCTTTGTTTCAGCGCTGTTAGACTTTTTCATCCCTGGCTCAGGACTGGGAGGATGAAAGATTTGTGTGTTTTGTGGTGTTTGTGGTGGAGTCCCTCGGTTGCTGAGGAAGCCTGATCTTTGAATCTCTGAAGAATGGGGGTGCTTGTGCTTAGAACCTCCTCTCACGGTGTCCTTTTGTGGGTCCCTCCAATTGCCTTTCACCACATGGTTGGCTTTCTTTCTTTCTTTCTTTCTTTCTTTCTTTCTTTCTTTCTTTCTTTCTTTCTTTCTTTTGGTTTTTCAAGACAGGGTTTCTCTGTAGCTTTGGAGCCTGTCCTGGAACTAGCTCTTGTAGACCAGGCTGGTCTCGAACTCACAGAGATCCGCCTGCCTCTGCCTCCCGAGTGCTGGTATTAAAGGCGTGCGCCACCACCGCCCAGCCCCACATGGCTTTCTTACTTTGGAGAATTGTGCTTTGGGTTTTCTCTTTTTGTTTTCTTTCTTTCTTTCTTTCTTTCTTTTTTTTTTTTACATTTATTAGTGTGTGTGTGTGTGTGTGTGTGTGTGTGTGTGTGTGTGTGTGTAGGCCAGAGGACGACTTGCAGGAGTTGGTTCTTTCCTTCCACCTTGTGGTTCCTGGGGGATCAGAAACAGGTTGTTAGACTTTGTGGCAAGCACCGTTACTCACTGAGCCATCGTGCTGGCCCCCATTTAATATTTTTATTTGACATATATCTAATGACTTCTACTACTTCCTAAGATAACAGAACTTTCAGATTAAGAAAATTTGGAGCTGGGAAGATGCCTCAGCCAATAAAGTGTCTGCATGTAAACATGAGGACCTGAGACTGGATTCCCAGCACATGTGTGGGAAGCTGGGTTTTACCTTCAGAACAGAGGGTTGGAGATGGGCAGGTCCTGGAGTTTGCTGGCCAGTTAGCCTAGCCAATCATTGAACCTTTGGCTCAGTGATAAACCCTGTCTCAAAAGGTAAGGTTGAGAGTGATAGAGGAAGCCAGTTGGCATGGAACTCTGGCTCCCATACATGCACACACATGCATGTGCACATACACACAAATGCACTCACATGCACACTTCACACACACTGTCATAAAAACATTAGGAAAAAAAAATCCCTAAAGATGGGGTCTCACTGTGTGCCCTGATTGTCTTGGAACTTGCTACATAGACCAGGGTGACCTCAAAACTCACAGAGGTCCACTGGCCTCTGCCTCCTGGGCCCTGGGATTACAGATGTGTGCTACCACACTCAGCGTGAAAATGTACTCTGTCAGCCTTCATTATACAACGTGTTAAAGCATGCTTGCTGGTGTGCAGTGCCTGGTTCGGGGTGGCCTTCTTCATTTCATGCCTCGCACAGCGCTCTTCAGCCCAGGAGAGACGTGTCTAGTGTAGGAAGAGCTTGGGCAGATTTCCTCTAATTTTGTCCTTAGAGATTTGGTGACTATTGAGTGATCAAAGGCTGGTTTAATTTTCCTTATGTGCCACATAAAGCTTAAGATGGAAGTCCAAAGGAAACATCTTTTTTTTTGATGAATATCTATAAGAGATATAAAGAAGACAGTTTGAAATAATAAGAAAGTCAGTTTTTTCCATGACTCATCCTGATTTTTAAAATATGGAAATAATCCCTGAGACTAGACCCACTCCCGGGGACTGAATTCTTTCAGAGTAATACGGAAGAGGTGGGTGGCTATGGGAAACCCACTGTCTTTTGTTCACCAGACTCTAGACTTAACGTTTGGGGGACCTGATGAGATTTTAAGGATAATCTGGTTTTCTCTCCTTTGATCATTTTTGAGTTTAGTTTAGGGAGTTAGTTAGTCTTCCTGATCCAGGATCTTGAAAGAGTTCTCATTTTTGTTAAATCCAGGGAAGGAATAATCCTATAAATATTCTGTCAATATCTTGAGTTTTGTGACCTCCAGTTTTCATCTTACTGAATTTAGAAGGAAGAAGGAGGAGGAGAAGGGGAAGGAAGACAAAGAGAAGGAGAAAAAAGTGATGATAATGGTGTTGTCAACAACAAGAGACTTACCTCTAGCCCAAGTCTGTGTCCATTTCTGGGTTTCAGAGACGGCCATCCTTGGGACTACCTGGTGATTTATGGTCTCCAGAACCATATTAGGTACAAGACCCAGGATGGACTCACCTTAAAGAGGCAAATTGGTTTGGCCCAGACACACAGTCTCAGACTTTGGAGAGAAAATGGCAATCGTTGAGATAGTAGGCATCTGCACCCAGATGCGGCTCCTCATGTCACCTCCTGTTGAATTAGGTCTGAGTCCAGAGTGCCAGGTTGCTAAGGTGTCTGAGAAAACGGAAAGTGTTGAGAGATATCCAGACACAGGTATGGGCACTGCTCACAATATTCTTCTAGGAGAACATAGCTCAGAAAAGTGAAGAGAAAGCATCTTCCCCACTTAAGAAGTTTGGCTCCTCGAGGCACCAGTACTGCAGCAGGAGACTGGTATCTGTAGGCATTGCTGCTGCCAGACAACACCAGCAGTCTGTGGGATGTGGAGGCATGCAATAGACCGGGCTAGAGCAGGTAAAAATAATGCCAAGGACACCACAGAGAACTGTCTGAACTTGTGTACGTGTGCATCTCCTTTGGAGTTCTAGAAGTATCTGAGGTGGAGAAGCA
>JAQHUG010000257.1:2686707-2725767 GCA_028555095.1 Dicrostonyx torquatus | reverse complement strand
GAGAGAAGGAGAGAGAGATGGGGAGGGAGGGAGGAAGAGAGAAAGAGAGAGAGAGAGAATGCAAAAATAAACTTGCCAAAACCTTTCCAATATTTATAGGCTAGAATTTGAACACACGCAGAGTTCTTTGATTGTATTTTCTCCTGGCCTGGGCACAGTGACGCACCCCTGTATTCCCAGCTGTTGGATGGTGAGCTCAGGCATGAAAGACAGAGTGATAGCCTGTTCCCTAAAGCCAAACAAAGCTCAAAACCCAAACTCAAGCTTTCTCTATTAGTACATACAGTTTTTAAAAACAAATCTATTGTTTTGAATCCAAATGACCTACTCAAAACTGCGACTGAAAGGTGAGATGGACTAGTGAAATCTCTCAAAAGCAAAATGATTTGTTTTGGGTCATTTTCCTGGAGGCACTGTGCCCCTTCAGGTGTAAGTTCTATGTACTATGCATTTTTGGTTATCGTCAAATAACCTCTTCATTTTTCTACCCCCCCCATCATAATTCCTGATGCTCCCTTTGTAGCTAGAGTCTAAGGAGGTGAGCTCTTCGGAACGCCACACGGGCATAAGGCTGAGCAGGGGCCATGAGGAACAGCTGCCTTTTCACACAGCACTTAGCATTTTAAACGGACGATATTTGAGAGGCAAAGGGCACTCATAGCGTCGGGGAATCTGCTACTAACTCCAGGCCCAGGAACGAGAAGCTCTTTAGTGGACGGATACCTCAGCTGCTCAAAACCCCTTTTTCAAAGATAGTTCGAGCTTGATTCTAATCAAATTAAACTACCGAGAATGGAGACTTTTCCTTGAGCACGGATTTATGCTTTTACCTTTAAAATTTAAACTCCTTCCCTCTGACATCAAAGTGAGAGGAATGCAGGCTTTTAGAATCTCATTTTTAATGTACGGAAGCCCTAGGATAATGTTTGGAAATTAGGAAGAAAACGTTGAAATTATTAAAATTTGGTTTTTATCTGCTATTTGATACTGAATACACATTATCATATTCTACAAGAAATCTTTCTTTCCTTTTTTTCTTTTTCCTTCCTTCCTCCCTTCTTCCCTCCATTCCTCTCCCTCTCCCTCCTTTCCTCCCTTTCCTCCTTCTGTTATTATTATTATTTTTTTGGAGCCAGGGTCTCAATATGTGGCGCAGGCTGATTTTGAACTCTTTTGCTTCCATATCTAGAGTGTCGCGATGACAGGTGTGTGTCATGCCTGTCTCAGCGACCATTTAAAAAACTGTATGGATGAATGGCTCTGTATTGTTCTGATGAGTTTTAGTAGGCTTTCTCGGTACTGTTTTGAAGTTATGTATTTAAGTTAAAATAATGGGAAAAAAAATCTTTGTTCTGCAAAAGGAAAGCAATTGTTTAACACGTGTGTCCAGCAGAGGGCGCTATCTGACCATGGACGTGGTGTCACTACTCATCAGGATCCTGTAGCCCATTTTATCAATATACATAAAAAACTCAATGTTCAAATTAACTAGTTCAATAAGTAATTTAGCTCATTGATTTTTGGGCATATCCTAAGTGCCATTACAAGCTGCGGATATTTTAAATGCCATTACCTAATAGAAGGAATGTTTTAAGCACCTTTTATTGATTTTATTACCCCTTTATTTTGCTGTCTTGGTTTAAAATCATTTTAACCACTCCGTAATCAAGAAGAAATATATCGTTGGTGAAATACGGTCAATTTCCTAAAAACCTTTGACATCATTAAATAAGGAATTACAGTTGTTAAATCATGTCAGGCAATAACGGAGGGACAGAGAGATATAAAATTTGGAGCAGTGGGCCAGCATACCGTAAGCCCCGCTGATCCCTCGTGTGCCAGTCACACTCCAGGGTTGCTTATGGTTCTCACAGCCAGCAAGAAAGATTTAAGATCCCAGTTAGCCAGAAAGTTGGAGGGACAATAGCAGACGGGATCATTCGGGACGGTCAAAGACTTTCTTAACAGCCTCATACGATATTCCATTAAAATGATTATCTATTTGGTAACCTCATCTGCTTTTCTTGCTCAATTCTAGCATGCTATTCATATTCTGCTTAAGATGGACGCGAGGTACTCTAACTTTTTTCTTCCCTTTTTTTCACGGCTTCCTTCTTATGCTCATTTGATTTTATATTAGTGGTATTAGGGAGCTGATCGGCTGGGAGACAGGCAGGGAATATGGCCCATAGACTGCTTAATCAAAGAGAGGCAGATGCAGGTCATGAGCATGGGGCCTTGCTACAAGCCTGCTAATGAGTTGATTGCATTGACATTTGATATAATTTAACTGCAAATATCAATACGTGTATATGGGTTTGGTGCATGGCTGTTGAGGTGTGATTAGAAGTTGAAAATGATTCCTGGTAAGAGACCACCTGGCTGTAGCCCAAGACCAGAGAAATGGAGTTCTCCTCGTTAGATGGAATAGATCCAGAAAGTCAAGTGTTTTGATTATTAATAGAATCTCCCCTTTTCTCTTAGCAAATGTTAGCTTCGAGAGGAAATTGATAATTATGCGAGGTCTGCTAAATGATCGTTGGGCGAACTCATTTCATTCCTTCAAATGAGCTCATGTCTATGGTTGTGGCCATCACTCACAGGCCAGGAGAGAAAACTAACTCAAATGACAGCGGGCATCACTTCCAACACATCAGTGAGGTTTGGAGAACCCGGAAAGAAGTCATCTGTTGGAGGCTGCAAACCAGACTTGTCTGTAATGTGAATGATTAGCCTATATTAGCTCATAAATTAGATAAATACTTTATCCTAAACTGCATTGAGTAAAATATTGAGTGTGCAAGACGTTGTTAGAGGTGTCTCAAATATAGAGAATATCAAGTCTTGTTTCTCCTTTGTGGGGGTGACATGAGCAGCTCCTACCCCATGGGAGGGTTGGAGTAGAGATGGGAGCCATGGGACAGGGAAATGCCAGGGAGGACTATGGGGAGGGGGCTTCTGGAAAGGACTTTAAACTTCGGGAGATGGCATTCAGTAGACCAGCAATACAAACAGCATTGTGTGCTGAAGGGGAAATAAGAGGGAGCGTCGCAAAAGTACAATCTTATTTGTTCTGTTTCTTTCTTTTTCATTTTGGTTCTAAAGTGTTCAAAATGCTGTGAAATGTGTGCGTGTAAGGATGGTGAAAAAACTAAGATCGCTTTTCTTTCCCAACAAGATGTAGAATCTTAACAATTCCCTGAAGACCCTGTGGCTCCCGGCTCTGGCCTGCGCACCCAATACTTCAAATTAATATGATTTCACCCAGGTGCAAAACACAGGGACTTCTGGGTTGGCCAAGGTCTGCAACTCTTATTCTTACCTTTGGTTGGATCCATGAGAAATGAAAAAATGTGTTGGTGCTTTGCTGGTATGCTGTAATTACATAGAAAATCCGCACATGCGTGAGTGCATGCGTGTGTGTGTGTGTGTGTGTGTGTGTGTGTGTGTGTGTGTAGGGGCTGGGAAATAAAGGTAATCCCAGACAATCCAGGTCAAAAGAACTTAAATAAATGAAGTAGTTCAATTTATTCAGATTTATTTACTTGTTTGTTTTTAATTTACGTGTGTATGTTTGTGTCTATGTGCACTCTGTATGTGAGGGTTTCCACAGAGGCCAGATGTTTGTGTCTGTATGTGTTCTGTGTGTGTGAGGGTTGCCACAGAGGCCAGGTGTTTGTGTCTGTATGTGTTCTATGTGTATGAGAGTTGCCACAGAGGCCAGATGTTTGTGTCTGTATGTGTTCTATGTGTATGAGGGTTGCCACAGAGGCCAGATGTTTGTGTCTGTATGTGTTCTATGTGTGTGAGGGCTGCCACAGAGGCCAGATGTTTGTGTCTGTATGTGTTCTATGTGTGTGAGGGTTCCCACAGAGGCCAGATGTTTGTGTCTGTATGTGTTCTGTGTGTGTGAGGGTTCCCACAGAGGCCAGATGTTTGTGTCTGTATGTGTTCTATGTGTGTGAGGGTTGCCACTGAGGCCAGATGTTTGTTCCTGTATGTGTTCTATGTGTATGAGAGTTGCCACTGAGGCCAGATGTTTGTGTCTGTATGTGTTCTATGTGTGTGAGGGTTGCCACNATGTTTGTGTCTGTATGTGTTCTATGTGTGTGAGGGTTGCCACGGAGGCCAGATGTTTGTGTCTGTATGTGTTCTATGTGTGTGAGGGTTGCCACTGAGGTCAGGTGTTTGTGTCTGTATGTATTCTATGTGTGTGAGGGTTCCCACAGAGGTCAGGTGTTTGTGTCTGTATGTGTTCTATGTGTGTGAGGGTTCCCACAGAGGCCAGAGAACATTGGACATTCTGGATCTGGAGTTCCAGGTGGTTGTGAACTACCTGATGTGGGTACTGGGAACCGAACCTGGGTCCCCTGCAAGAGCAGTAAGAGCACTTAACTGCTAAGTCATCTCTTCAGCCCCCAGTTTTACTGATTTTTTTTTTTTTTACTTTCTTTGCGCAATATGCCCAGATTGAATGAGTAATTCTGACACATTATAGCTGAGCCACAGGTTTGGCTCCAGGGAGTCAGTCACAGGTTTCACACAGAAAGGCTCCCGTGTCCCATGGGATGTGTGTCTGTAAGTTGGGCAATGGGTGTTTTCAGACTGGCTCCCTAATTCATCTGTTAACCCTGCTTTTCCCTCCCTCCCCTTTTCCTGTGCTGGTTTCGTAAGATCTGCAGTAGTATTACAGGTTATAGGTGGTGATAGGTTTGTTCCTTAAGAGGAACAAAACATTCTGGGACTAACTCATTCTGTTCTTCTCAGTTAGCCTGCTCCGTGAGCCACTTTTGGGGGGTGCTGTCTCAGGCACATTCCTTAGCTTTCCTATCTACTCTTAGACATATGAACTATACTCTGGTTACTTGTGTGGTAAGAATGTCTGGATTTCACTAATAAAAACGACTGCCTGTATAGCCTTCCAACTCGCATCCAAAGTACGCGTCAGCCTTCTCCAGCTCGTCACGTCACCCTTACGGTGAGAGCTGACAGAAGGGAAGGGAGAAAGACAAGGAACAGGAAGGACTTCCTTGATGAACCCTGGCATGACTTTCATGCCATGCTACCTGGGTTTGACAGGGGCCTAGCACCAACTCTCCACAGGGAACAGTGGCTACAGGTCGCATGCCGTTTCTCTGGCTGCATTTCATGATCCATCTCTCTCTATCCTGACCCTTTTGGATAGAGGTCTCTTTTAGGATGCTTTCTGACCAACTCATACAACTGTTATGAGGATTAAGTGAGACAATATACGTAGATGACTCTTCCTGGTACGTGTTTGGACAAGTCAAAGGATGGTGTACTGGATGCTGTCTACAGGGTACTCTGCAAGTGCCCAGATCCTGTAAGATGGATTTGAAGGGACTCTGATATGTTAGATTTGCAGTGTCTCAAAGTAAGAGAGTAACAAGCTTGAATTTCTGCTCAGTTTATCCCAGTGTCAGAATCTCTACTTATTTTTGAAAGATCTATTTCATTTTAAAGTGTGTGTGTGTGTGTGTGCGCGCGTGCGTGCACATGCTTGCGTGCAAGTGCAGTGCTCTTGGAGGCTGGAAGCAGGCATTAGGCCCCCTGGGGCTGGAGTTACAGGCACCTGAGGTGAGTGCTGGGATCTGAACTTGGTCCTCTGCAAGAGCAGGGCCTGATCTTAACTGCTGAGCCAGTCTTCTGGTCTGCCCTGGTCCTTTTTGGATGTGGGTTTATTTTGTTCTAAATCTAGTGCATACCCATGGATCCCAGCGCCCATTCTGTGGTTTGTTTCTGCTATCAGATTTTTTTTTTTAATGTAAATTTTTTTCCAAGATAGATTCTCACTATGTAGCTGAGGTTGGCCTGTGAGCTTCTGATCCTCCTACCTCCGGGCCTTTCAAAGTTTGGGATTACAGTTGTATGTTACTCCCCCTCTCCCCCGCCCTTGTCTTTCTCAGGCTCTTGAATGTCAAGTGTGCTGTCTGTCTAAGGGGTCTTCTCTCGGGCATTTCACCCACCTGCACCTGTCTGATACATAGATAGATCCGACTTCCTCCTTACACGTCCTTGACCGCCTGAGACCCTGGCGCATTTTCACGAACAGACTTCACCTGAGAGTCAAGGATAGTCTTGGTGATAATCCAGCTAGAGAAGGGATCTTCCTTTTAAAGGGATGCCGAGAGTGATATGGGTGCATGGCAGAGACGCAGATCTGGGCCTCAGGGAGTCAGTCACCTCCGTAGGAGCTGCCATTTGAGTTCCCGGAGCTCTTGTTCTTCCAAGAACTCCGACACAATCTACTGTGATCAGAAATCTCACTGGAGCGCTAGGTATTATTTGTCTTAGTAAAATGTCATTTAATGCAATCCCAGTGCCAAAGCGGGGTTCTGAAGAGGGTGTTGCTCTGAAATGTGGCTTCTCCATGCCATCGTGCCCAGTGTGCGTGCATGCACCCACCTGCATGCACATGGATGTGCACATGCATACGTACCTGCACCACACCCCTTGGTAAAGCTAGCAAGCGTCTTGCTCCTGTAACTTCACGTATACCAAGAAGCTGACTGGGCCCCAGATGATAATGTGAAAATCTGATTTTTATTTGTTCCTGTTACTCGGGCCAAAGCGACACAGAGCCCAGTTTCTACTGTCCAGACAGCTACTCAGCCATGTAGATGGATTCCAAGTGTTTCAGTCCTCTGCTGTGGAAAATGCATTCAAAACCTGTGTGTTTCTGCGCTTTAAACTAAGTGTGATCTTGCGAGAAGAATGAGTCTAGTCTTGTTTGGGGCTTCACGGGAGATTTGGCGATAATCAGGGAAAGACGTGGCTTGCCTTTTGTATCTCAGCTTTGTCCCCGGGCTCTCACAAATAACAGAATCTGCCCTTTAGGAGTTCATGCAGTTGTTGGGGAAGGCAGCCAGAGCTCCATGGAGAAAAGGCTGCTCAGCGAGGCAGTGCTCTTTCTAGTCCTCTTAGCATCAATTATGCTCCGAAGTACGTTTTCAGAATTCCAGGACCTGGGCCCCGAGACTGAGCTGGCAGCTGATCCGTTCAGCAGGATCCACCTAGACACCGGACCCAAGTTTGCTTTGGCTAACTGAGGTAAAGTGTGCAATTACGTCCAGAAACAAACTACTAAATCTCTTGTAACAGCCTCCTCACCACGTATCTTTTCTGGTATTTGGCTGAAGATCCTGGCTGTGAAATCTGCAAGTTTGTCCTGCAACACCCCGAGCAGAGGAAGCTGTTTAAATTTGGGTGTATCTGTGTTTTTCCAAGGTGTGTGTCTGGAAGGGTCTCTTCCCCCTCCCCCCATGAAAATCTGAGAGAAGGAGACCTGCGGTTAAGAGCTTGGAAAGGCTACCCGCGCCGCTTTTTGTACACCTTGAAGACTAGCAAAATCTTTAATATGAGACTTTATTTGTACAAAGCCAAACTTCAAAACCACTCAAAAGCTTTTCTTATTAACTGCTGTCAGTCCCGTGATTTACAGAGGCAATAAAGAACTGGAGGGGGCACATTCATCACACACTTCCACACCAGAAGCCATTCTGTCCGGGCGGTTAAAGGCAAGCGATGAAATGGATTCTTTTGTTCTAAAGCCCCATGCATATCTCTGCTCCCCGTTCTCCCAGTTGGGCACACCAGGCGACACTGGGTGGCGCGTCGCCACCCCGTTCCCGCTTCCTGATAAACTGCGACCGTGAAAACCTTGAGGGCACACGTAGAATGCTTAGCCAGAAATAGCAATTAGGATCTTTACCTGGCGGCATATTTATAACATAATTCTCGGTGTACTCTGGATGGTGTGTGCATGTGCTTCTCTGCACTGTCTTCCATCTTGGTAGCGCCGGATGATGCTTAAATAATGTGGCCTTTCTTTTGCTTGGTAGAGCTCTCAGGATTTGGATTTTGAGGCTTGTCTGAGTTTTGATGCTGGAAAGAGCCCTGAGTTTCAGAACACCATCTTTGAATTCACTTTGTATTATTTGATGTTGACTTGTTTTGTGTCTGAGAAGACAGGTATGATGGGAGATGCTTTTCAGCCACCTTCTGATTGGATTGCACACTTACGCGTTGCCCAAACGAACCCGTCAGGCATTGCGCTAAGGTGGACATAAAGGCTATATAACAATAATTTTGCTGTTTGAGCCTTAAAAAGGGGGCAGTTTTGAGTATTCTATCATTGCAACATCCATCACCCAATAGTATTTGTTAAGCAATCACTTGCGTGTGACCATGAGCCAGGCACAAAGATTGCTGGGGGGAAACATCAACAATCTGGAACCAGGCATGGTGGTGAAGGTTGTATTATTTGTGGGAAAATGAACACCAATGTTAAATTGGGAGCGTTATTCCTAACTGGGTCAGTTACACGGTTAATTCATTCTCAGAGAAAAGCCAAGAGGACCAAGTAAGAGATCTTTCAAATATTTTCTAATTCCACAACAATCTGCTATGTTTCTTAATTGTAATGTTAATGAAAATAATATGGGGGGCTGGAAAGATGGCTCAGCAGTTAGAAACACTTGCTGTTCTCGCAGAGGATCTGGGTTCAATTCCCAGCAACTACATGGGTGGCTCACAGTCAGCTCCTGGATGTTTGGTGCCCTCTCTCGTCTCCATCGGTACTTGCACTCACATGGGCATGCCCACACACAGAGAAAAATACCCCACAGAGAAAAATATGTCATCAAAAATTAAAATTATTATTTTTTATCTATTTAAACTTTTTGTTTTTGAGAAAGGGTCTCTCTACATAGGGCTGGCTATTCTAGACCTCACTACATAGATCAGTCTGGCCTCAAACTCACAGAGATTCGCCTGCCAATGCTGGGAGCCAAGGCATGGGCCACTGCACCTGTCTTATTTAAGACTTTTTTCAGACAATGTCTTTTGATCATATTTTTCTCATCCCCTGACTCCTCCCAGGTCCTCCCCAGCTCCTTAGCCCCTCCAACTTCATGTTCTGTCTCTCAGACAAACAAACAAACAACAAAAAAACCCCACAGACATACAGACACTCACAGACATATATAACTTAAAAAATAAAATGATCTTTTTAAAAATAAAAAATGATGTGTCCATAAGGCAGAAGCCACGCAAAGATCCAGGAGGGAAAATGTCAGGTCAGGAGGTTTTGTCAGCCATTCTTACGAAGTTTGAGCGGGAAGGACTTTGGGATGGAATTACGTGGGAGTTTCATGGAACCCTTCGTCCTTTGCGATGTATAATTTAGTGGTTAAAGTGATTCTCTTGCTTCTGTCACTATCAGTTGCTTTCACAGGAAGAGGAAATAGGTCCTTCTGTCAGTAATTTGGCAGAAGTGCTGAAAAGCCCATTATCCCTGTTGGAGAGAAAGCAAGCTGCCCCTGGTGTGAGGATGCAGAACCGTCAGGTGGGACTCGGAGCCCTGACCACCAGACATTCTAGTTGAGCCTGCGTTATGCTTTTTTTCAGATGCGAGACATTTTCCATCCCTGTTCTTGACCGATTTCCCTCTCTCTCTCTCTCTCCCTCTCTCCCTCCCTCTCTCTCTCTCCCTCTCTCCCTCCCTCTCTCTCTCTCTCTCTTTCTTTCTTTCTTTCTTTCTTCCTGTGCATGGATGTTAGAGGACCACCTTGGGGGTGGTTTCGTAGGAACTGGCCACTTTTTTAAAAATTTAATAATTAAATGAGCTTGTTGCATAGACAGGGTTCTAAGACTATGGCAACACCAGACAAGCCAGCACTCTAGAGGGTGGCTGGTCCAGTCCCAGGAATCTGCCCTTTGCGCTTCCTCAGTGCTACACTTTCAAAGTGTGCCACCGTGCCCTGTCCCTGATATTAAAAGAAATTTGTTGTAGAAAATATGGGAGGGAGGACTGGTGAGGTGGCCCAGTGTGTATGGGCATTCGCAGGCAAGCTAACAGTACTAGTGTAATCCCTTGGGTCCCAAAGGGTGGAAGGAGAAAACAGACTTCAGGAAGATGTTCCTGACCTTCAAGTTTGCTCTGTGGCATCCATGTGTGTGCACACATGAACACACACACACATACGCACACACAACTTCCTCACACTGATTAATAAAATAACAAAAGAAAAAGAAAAAATAGGGTATGGAGAAGGAAACAAACGAACTCTCAAACCAGACCAATCATTTGTTATCACGAAATCACACCTTTCATTTTTATGACTTTTAGGAAAGGGTTGCATTTGTTTGTTGGAAAAATGTGTGTGTGTGTGTGTGTGTGTGTGTGTGAGATGTGAGTATATGTGAGTACGGTATGTGTGTGTGGTGTGTGAGAATGTGTATGCGTGAGTGTGTGGTGTGTGTGTGTGTTTCCCTTTGGAGATAGGGTCTCACTTTGCTCTTATGCTCAAGGAATCTCCTATCTCAGTCTCCCCAGCCCCAGGAACTACAAGCTTATGCCACAGTGCTCAACACTAATGGTGGAAGGCTGAACTCCATTTCCCATGGCATGTTTCCATAAGAAATAGGTTATTCTGGTCTATTTTCAGTCTGAGGCATTCTTAGAGTTCATCAGAGGTATCGGTAAGCAAGAGGTACTATGCCCTTCTTTTCTGCAGCTGGTGGGTCTGTGAACTGGAAAGACCCAGAAAGCCAAGATCAGAAAAAGGGGTCAGACTCAAGCCCCAAATTAGTCATCATATAAGGCTTTGGGTCCTAAACCAAGGAGATGGGGAATTTGGGAACTATGGGAGAAGGGGACAGGATGGGGGCCTTTAAAAACCATTCTCTGTGCCAAATCAGCACGTTAGTCATTTTTGCTTAGTCTCTGTGTTGTCCCTTTCTGCAGAATGGTATATTAAAGCCATTTTATTTTCACTAGTCTCTTGAGTTTATTACCTTATTTCAAACCTTACAAGATTTCCTTAACCAAAGGAGGGAGCGGCTGCTAGTAGTTGAGGAATTGTCATTACCAGCCAGGGCACCCAGAAGTCTGAAGCTTGGGCTGTTGTGGCTATCTGGCCACCTTTAGCGGCATCCCATCATAACCGTTTGCTCTGATTTGAACTTCATGCTTCGCTGTTGGAAAGAAAACCTTTTTACAGAGATTTGCTTTTTATATGACTTTGAAAGAAGTTACATTTTATTTCGGACACTTATTGTACTCTAAAGTCTCTAGTCTCTGATATTTAAGGTGGTAACTTTAAACTTTCTCTCTCTCTTTAAACACACACACACACACACACACACACACAACAGAACTCATGGGGCTTTTTAGTACAAGGGCCTCTCAAATGATCCTAACACTTTGAAAAATGAAATGCTTTATTTTATGAAGCAGTTTCGGGGTCAACTTTTTCCCCCCTAAAATGTATGCTTTTATGTCGGGCAGTTAAAAGAGCAGCTGCTAACTGGAACCAACCGTCAATGAAGTTGCCTCCAGTTGTGTTTCCTATTAGTCTTGTATCTTTCCTATTAGTCACTTATGAAAGGGCACAGGGACATCTAACGGCGCTCCAAACAAGGATGGAAAAAACAGATGTTGAAACCCTCCTGCCTCAATCGTTTGCTGTTATTATTTTTTTTTGTTAAAAATCTCAGTGATTATTAGTGGATTATGGAATAAAGTTTGTTTGCCTGGCTTATGGCAATGCGGTTAGCAGCAGCTTCTAGTGGGAGATGGCTGTCTGACTAGGACTTCAGAGGATACAGAAAAGGAGTTCATGGCTATGCCTGGGAGCACCGTGAAGGGGGAACTATGACATTTGCCGTAGTTAGGTGAGCAGAAGCCTCTGAGGGTGTGTTTATTATGTTGTCATGGTGAGCAGTGAATTGGAAAAACAAAACTGGTCCTTAGGTAGCTGTGACTTATGGGTAGTTATCTGTACAACAGTTCCATGCTGACTTAAGTAAAGATCTTCAGGGGGAAAAAACCCGACCAACTTTATTTTTCAAATAAATTCAGCTAAGAGCCTGTGGGCTTCCATGACACCACATAGAATTATTATTAATGTGTGCTGCCGTGGGGGTAGCGCTTGCTGTGTGGAACATCCGCCCTGGCCTCTGGATATCAGGAAAGTGGTAGGAAAATGAGAGGCAGACTCACCTGTGGCAGCCGAATGTAGTGTGCTGAGTGATGGGCACAGCGCTTTTCTTCTCTCTCTCTCTCTCTCTCTCTCTCTCTCTCTCTCTCTCTCTCTCTGTCTCTCTCATAAATCATGACTGGGAAATGGAGAGAGAGACTACTATTTAGGGTCAGATCACACATGGGGTTGGTGAAATTGTTCAAGAATTTTTTTGCTTGCTTATTTATTTATATTGTTGCCAATGATGGCCTTGATTATGGTCAAAAAAAGTGTTCTTAAGATTTTTGCTTTTGGGGCTGGAGAGATGGCTCAGTGGTTAAGAGCATTGCTTGCTCTTCCAAAGGTCCTGAGTTCAATTCCCAGCAACCACATGGTGGCTCACAACCATCTGTAATGGGGTCTGGTGCCCTGCAGGCATACACACAGACAGAATATTGTATACATAATAAATAAAGAAATATTAAAAAAAAAGATTTTTGCTTTTGTCTGGGACACTCCATTTTCCATCCTTCTCCCAAGGGTGCTGTGTGGTGGTTTTGAAGGCAGGGATGTGATCCTTCAAAGGTCAAGCTTGCCACTATTAACTCTATCGTTGAAACCGAATATTGGGCTCAGCACCGCTCATTGGCACGTGTAAACTCTACCAGTTCCTAGTTCTGCTCTGAAGTCCACTGTTAGGCATAGAGGCTTTGCACATTTGATTACACACTTTCTGTGTGTGCGCATGTTCATGTGTGCGGTGCATGTGTGCTTGCGTGGAAGCCGGCATTAGACGTTGGGTGTTTTCCTTGATTGCGTATCACCTTCTACATCGGGACAGGGTCTCCCACTAGAACCCAGGGCTCCCTGGTTCAGCTGACAGGCTGGCTGGCCACTTGCTCTGGGAATCAACAGTCTCTGCTCAAACAGGCTGAGATTATGAGCAGGCTGCCTTGCCCACCTGGCTTCCCTCGGGTTCCAGGAAGTTGAACCCTGGTGCTCGCATAGCAAGTGTTTTACCTGCAGGACCTTTCTTTAAATTTTTTTTTTAAAGTCAGTATTCCTCAGTCTTCACCCCCACACTTATATCCAGCAACCTTTCTACCCTGTTCCTCTTTCTTCACGCCGTGTCTTCTGGACTTGCAACACTGCTGCTCTCCATCAGCGTCCGCTGGCAGCTTGCCTTGTGCCTTGTCTCCTGTTGTCTGTGTGAAAAGCCCGCCATTCATCATCCCTGCGGTTCGGACCATATTATATCACGTCAGAGAACGTATGCCAAGGTCCTGTGTCTCACTTCACGGAGTAAGCCGCCCTCTTTCTCCCTTTCCTGTTGCACGCTGTTACTTCTGCATGAACTGTGTCTTCTTCCAGAGGTGGTGAGGCCTGGAACTTGGAGGCAGAATGAGCCCTGCCTTTTCCACCTCAAACAGGCTCTGACATAGTCGCTAATGTGGTTATGAGTCGGACATTAATTTTCAGTGACCACAGTTCAATTGCTGTTGATCCTTCAGAAAAGTCCTGTATGTATGTATGTATTTATTTATATTTACTTAAATGTTTATTTCTTTATCTGTGAGTTACAACCCCACATGGGGTCACATAACTGAGAGTGGGGATCATGGAAAATTGGACAATGGCAAAAGGTTTTTGAACACCAGACCAAAAATTATTTAAAAATGAAACCTAGGACTGGAGAGATGACCCTGTGATTAAGAACATGTACTGCTCTCACTGAGGATTGGAGTTCTGCTCCCCGGACCCATGGCATGCAGTCCATAGACACCTGTAATTCCAGCTCCAGGAGGTCTGGTGCCCTCTTCTGGCTGCCATGGCTTCCTGCACACACACACACACACACACACACACACACACACACACACACACACTTGCACACAGTGAATGCTCACCATGCTGCACACCACACCTTTGCTGTAGCCTTGTCTCTGAACACACAGCTTGAGCACTTCACACCACACCAGCCATCCAGACATACTGTGCTACCCAGCACCGCCTGCAGCATCTTGGCTCAGATCCCAGCTGTCGTATGTTACAAACTGCAGCGTTGTCACGGTACACATGCGGTTTCTGCTCTCACGGGAACATAGTGGTTTAATTACAGATACTCATCTTCTAATGTTTTCCTGGCACCATTTCTCAGTCTGTATCCAACTTGTATGCTTTTGGATCGTATTGTGGGGGGACAAAGCAACCAGGTCCCACCTCATTTTGTCTTTAATAAATGGTGAAATTACATGTAAATCAAAGAATTGTTTTGAAATAAATTCATGATTTATTACCAGTAAGAGTTTGATTTGCAAGCTTACACGACATACCTATGTACTGGAATCATATAATTTTTTTCCCCCAGCAAATAGGAGTTGTGAGTAGAGAAAGCTTAAGATGCCTTGCCTTGACTAGTAGAGTCAAGGAACCCACAAACTATTCTTTAGTAATTTGAATTTTTTTTTAATTTTGTTTTGGTTGTTTTCTTCCCATTCACCTCTTCTTCTCCTCCATTGCCCTGTTCCCACCCCTGGTTATATCCTCACCCCAATATTCTCTTGTTTACTTTTCAGTTACATCTGTTTTGTTACCCTCCCCACCCCTGTGACCAAGCCTCTGTTGCCCCTCCTCCTCCCATGCCTCCCTCCCCACCCCTGCATCCAAGCCTCTGCTGCCCCTCCTTCTGTGCCTCCCTCCCCACCCCTGCATCCAAGCCTTTGTTGCCCCTCCTCCCCCCATGCCTCCCTCCCCACCCCTGTGTCCAAGCCTCTGCTGCCCCCCTGCCCCACCCCGTGTCTCTCCCTAGTTTTCTGGCCTTTCCACATGTATCCCCACACAAATAATATATTTTATACAAATATATAGACATTAGAAGCTAGGATTCGTGTGTGAGAGTACATGCAGAATTTGTCTTTCTGAACCTGGGCTATAGAATTTAATAGATTTGTTTCCAGTTCCATTTATTTCCCTGCAAATTTCATTATTTCCTAAAAAACTTATTCTTGAAAATTTTATAGATGTACACAACAAAATATAATCATAGCAAATATCATAATTTAATTTTTCTGTATGGCTGACTAAAGTCCCATTGTGTTTACCCACCATGTTCCTCTGTTGATGGACACCTTGGCTGGGTCCATTTCCTTGCTGCTGTGAACAGAGAGCAATGAGCACAGATGTGCAAATGCCTCCAAGGCAGGAGTCCTGTAATGGTCTGCACTGTCCCTTTAAGAGAAAAATGGCTGGGGAGACGGCTCCATTGGCAAAGTGTGAGGGGTACAAGCACGAGGATCTGAGTGTGGCCCCCCAGTACCATGCTGAAAACCCTCTTGTGACAGACATGTGCCTGTACTCTCAGCTCCCACAAGCCAGAGACTGAAACAAGATAGGAAGATTCACGACCAAGCAGTTATCTTTGTTGGTATTTAGATTGCTGACGATGATTCTGTTTTTGTTTATTTTTTATTTTTAATTCTTTTAAGTCTTTAAAAATCTTTCTAGCCAAAGACATTGATGGGTATTAGTAATAACAGTTCTCTGATACATGCAGAAACAAATGTTTGTGAAATAACAAATGAAACTGTATTAGTCAGCTTGTTAGTCAGCAATGCTGTGTAACAAACAGCTCTGAACTATCAGTGCTTTACAGCTACCAACACTTCTTTTTGAGCTGAGGAGACTGTGCTCTAGGATGTAAATTGAGTTTAGGTAACTTCCCTCTGTATATTAGTCACTTAGGGCTACTGTAACAAAATACCAAACACCAGAATACATAAACAGCAGAATTTTGTTTCTTCCAGAACATCCAGGTGTTACTTTTTGTCAGTGTTGTTGAAACAGAGTTTTATGTATCTCAGGCTGGACTGAAATTTCCTGTGTAGCTGAGGCTGACTTTTAAACCCCTGCTTCTCCTGCCTGCACCTCCTGAGAGCTGGGGTCACATCCTGTACCACCACACCCGGTTTTTCTGCAGGTCATGTGCATCCTAGGCAGGCATGGACCAACCGAGCTACATCCCCAGCGCCACCGGATCTTCGCCGGTGTGTTTGCTAGTTATCTATTTATTTATTTGGTCTCTTTCCTCAGCTTGCAAATGGCTACCTTCATGCTGGCTCCTCTCCTGGTCTTTGCTTTTTATTTTTTTTTCTATGCCTGAATGACCCTGACGTCTCATTGTTTAAATCTTCTCTTCCAAGGACATCAGCCTGTTTGATATAGAGCCTAATCTATCAGTCTCATTTTTCCTTAATCGTCTCTTTAAAGCTCTATCTCTAAATATAGTTCTACTCTTAGTCTTTCCCTTAATGACCACTTTCCCATTGCTGAAGAACTTACACTAGAATCTCATTTATTCTTTCTTTCTTTCCTTCTTTCTTTTTTTTTTTTTTGGACAGTCTTTTGGCCTAAACTTGCAAATATCCACCTGCCTCTCCTCTGCCTCCTGTGTGCTAAAGCTAAAGGTGTGTGCTTCCATAGCTGATCAGCGCATATAATCTAAAATCCTAAAATGAATATTTAAGTTTTCCTGGCTTTCTGTATCCTTCTTGGCTCGAGAGGCGTTTACAGCAACTTGCTGCTCAGGAACTAACAGATTCCCCCTCCTCAGTTATTAGAATTTTCTGGCAAAACAAGTGACAACCCAGTGAGTGAGTTGAGAGCCTGTACTGTGATTCGTTCTACAGATCAGCCTCTAGGAGGCACTGTTTTCTGTCTGTTCAAAATACTGTAGAAGGGCTTCTAATGTTTGACCTTCTGGTCCAATGACATATTGCCTCATAGCCTCTCAAAATCTAGCCATAGTCCTTTCAATTTTCCTTACCATTTTTATTAGAGTTTAGAAAAGGTTAATTAGGCACCCGCTGATCTCAGGGGAAGAAGATTTTTAAAAATATATAATATTACACAATGTCCTCATTGGGTATGAAGGTAGCACCACAAGGGGGAACTATAATTTTTATCAACTTTGTCCTGGCAAGTGGGCTCAGAAGGTAAAATGATTAGAGCCTGCAGAGTTAATTTTAATATGCTAATACATCACAGCAAGTTGGGGACTTAAATAAAATGATACAATTAATATACTTTTATGAGATGGAGAAAGACTTAGTAAGGTCATTTGCAGATTACATTAGAGCTACATTTGGACTTACTGGGTTTAAAATTCAACATTCTTTAAAGGAAGGCGTGGATGTCTCAGCCAACCTCCCAGGCACCTTCGCGTGAACAAGTGAACACCCAATTGGGTGGGTCTTGAGCTGGGCTCATAAAATGAATGAGCGTTCGGTTTCCTCTCTAAACACAGCCAGGATCAAGCTTTTAGATCTTAATTTCTTTAGTGCTGCAACCCGGAAAATGACATGCTAGTGCTGGGAGGGATTTTTCTTTTGGAAGGCTATTTAATTAATTGTAGAAGGTTTTCTCTTTTTGTCGTGCTCCTGGAATTCTACGGTTCTGTTTGGCAATGTATCTGAGTTTCTGGGTCCTTCTTGGATGGACAATTTTGTTATTTTATCTGAAATAATTGAAAGTGATTTTATTTATTACTGAAGGAACTTTAGGGGTGTGTGTGTGTTTGTGCATGTGCATGCATGATACACATATGTAGGTCAGAGAACAGCTTGCAGGAGTCTTTTCCTTCCCTTTATCATGTGGGCCCTTGGGATCGAACTCAGGTCATCAGACTTGGCAGCAAGCAGCCCTACTGCGTGGGTCACCTCATTAGCCCTCTCCTTTAGTTTTTGGACAGGACTCCCCACTTCCCCTCCCCTGTGCTAAGATCGCAGACACGCACCACTGTTCCGAGCTTTGATGAGAGTGCTGAGGGATCTACCTCACGGCTGAGAGGCAAGTGCTCTACCAACCAAGCCACACCTCACTGACTAACTTTTAAGCCAATGTTGAAACTTGTTCTCTTGAACCTCTTTCTAGGATTAAGTATACACTAAAAAAAAAAAACAAAAAAAACCAAAACCAAAAAAAAAAACCCTTCGCATTTCCATGGAGTCCTGATTACCACGGGTTATTCCTGAGTGTCCCCGTGAAGCCTTAATTAGAGAGAAGAGTAATATATATCTGAAGCAGAGAAGTCACAGGAATAAGAAATACTTCAAATAATTCTCAGTTTCTCATTAGCGAGCCCTGATAGAGAGCAGACGTAATTAGAGCGATAGCATCTAACTGGCACACGAGCATTTGACTAAAAGCCAAGAGCAACAGAGGCACGATCTTTACGTTCATGTTTAAATTACTCAAGTGCTTAATTGTATAATTTCAGTTTCAATTACCAAACGCCCTCACTTTTAAAATTAGTCCTTTGAGTATTAGCTGCATGATGTTGTTATTAAAGTTGGAAATCTGCTATTAGGGTTTAGAGGATTATTGAAAGTTGTTGGCATATGTCTTGTTTAATAAATAAGTTTAATTGTGCATGTAATCTGGTAATTGAGTAATGATGAATTATGCTTTTTACAGAAATGTAGAATGACTCCTCCTTCTCCTTAGGGTGAAACAAAGCCACTTTTTTTAGGGATTTATTTTTCAGAAAGAATATTACAAATCATCTAAGATATCACTTTTATACTATAGAAAGCCCTGTAAATAGTGTGACTTTTAGACAAGGTTTACTTCTGTTTATGTGTGTGTGTGCGTGTGTATGCAGGTGCCCTTAGATGCCAGACGAGGGCTTAGGGTCCCCTGGAGCTAGAGTTGTAGGTGGTTGCTAACTGCCTAAAGTGGGTGCTGGGAATTGGATTCAAGTCCTCTGCAAGAATAGCAAGTGTTCTTAACCTCTGAGGCATCTCTCCTGCCCCAATGTAAGATTTTTTTTCCCCCTGAGACAGGGTTTCTCTGTGTAACAGCTCTAGCAGTCCTGGAACTTGCTCTGTAGACCAGACTGGCCTTGAACTCACAGAGATCTGCAGCTTCTGCCTCCCAAGTGCTGGGATTAAAGGTGTGCACCATCACCGCCCGGCCAATGTAAGATTCTTTCTTTCTTTCTTTCTTTCTTTCTTTCTTTCTTTCTTTCTTTCTTTCTTTCTTTCTTTCTTTTCAGTTTTTTTTTTTTCGAGACAGGCTTTCTCTGTAGCTTTGGAGCCTGTTCTAGAACTAGCTCTTGTAAACCAGGCTGGCCTCAAACTCACAGGGATCTGCCTGCCTCTGCCTCCCAAGTGCTGAGATTAAAGACATGCGCCTTTAACCAGTGATGACTGCCTGGCTAATGTAAGATTTTTAATGGAAAGTTTACATTAAATATTTCTGTCTGCCTCCCATCCTCATATAAGAGAGGTTGGGGGCAGGGGATAAAGTTCAGTTCCCACGGCAGCAGAGCTTCCATATTTAACCTGCTCCTGTGTGTCCCTGGGATGGGGAGAGCATGGCAGGCTAGCATTTTCAGCAGTATTTTCACCCCATGAGGCTCCTTCCTGCTTGCTCAGCAACTCAACAGCTACAGTTAATGGGAGCGACCTTCAGCACTCATAGCAGTCCCTGGTGTCATCCTGCCCCATCGGGGCCAGAGCCTTCTGATCCACACTGGGCCTGCTCATGCCTCCACGAGCCTGGCTGGTCTCTGATGAACTCTGGGGATGGGGGTGGGGGAGCAGCAATGATTTCAGACCTATGTCTCAGAAAAAGAAGTCAGGAATTGAAAATTCAAATGCATTTTTCTTTCTAAATGACATTGGCTTCTCTCTTGATTCTGAGGTGAAACCTTTGCGTCTGGAAGGGTTGCAGTCTTGTCTGCGACTTCCTTTGGTGGATAAGCAAGCCTAGGGAGCTCACACATAGTGAGCACTTGCTTGAGATCTCATAGTAACTGATAAAGGACCCGAATCCAAGATTTGTACCTTGGTTCCCTAACTTGCACATGCGTAGTTGTGGGAGCATTGGAAGGAAGGGTCTTGTTTCAAGTTGTGTGCTACAGATTCCCTTCTGATCCTTGGGTCTGGGTGAGTTTTAGAATTCAGGTTTTCTAGGTTGGTTGTTGATTCCTCTCCAGTTCCATTCAGATGCCAGGGCTGGTAAGATGGCTCAGTGGGTAGGAGGTGCTTGCTACCCAGCCTGATGACCTGACTCTGATATCTGGAACCCACATAATGGAAGGAGAGAACTGACTCTTCTAAGCTGTCCTCTGACCTCAACATGCGTGCCATGGGGTGTGTTTGTTGTCTGACTTCCTTAAGTAAATAAATGTAAAGATGACAGTTAGCCACCAAATGGGGACAAACGGAACAAGCATAGACTAGAGTTTCCGTTCCAACCTTGAGACTTAAAACACAGAGAGAAAAGTGGTGATGAGTTTGACAGACCAGACGAGGTGGAATAAGATGAGCTTCAGAGAAGAGCAACAGGCCTTAGTGTCAGCCAAGTCCTCTGAGTGTGAGAGCGGAATGAAGGCTGAGGATTGGCTGAAACGTAATTGGTGTGAGGAACTTTCTCCCAAGCAGACTACTACAAAGGGGAGGGTTATGAAAGCATAGATCACGTGTGTGCACGTGGAGACGACACGGGAACCTCAGGGGTCACTGCTCGGGAGCTGGTCACCTTGCCTTTTGTGACAGGGTCTTTCGCTAGGACCTGGGGCTCACTGATTAAGCTAAGACTGCTGGCCAGTGAGTTCAGGAGCCCTAGAGGTCCTCCTGCACCCATCTTCCCAGTTCTGGGATTACAAGCACGCGCTACTGTGCACAGCTCCTACAAGGGTCTGCGGGACCGAACTCGGGTCCTGGTACTAGCACAGCAAGCACTTGGTCTACTGAGCTCTCTCTGCTTCCTTGGGTTTTAAATTCAAGTGTGTTGGGTTCTGCCTGGGTACACTGGGAAAAAGCATGTTTCTGACCTAGGAAACCTACGTTGCAGAGTCACGGGTATTGATTGAATTAACTAATGCCCATTAAGTACTGAGCGGAGTGCCTGGACTATCACGGTGTTCTGAACATCCAAACCCTGAGGTCGGCGAAGCAGCGGGGCCTCTCCTCTTCTGCTCGTGGGAGACCCAACCTCATTTCTGGAGCACCTTGGCCTTGATATCTTGAATTTAGTTCCTTCTTGAACTGAGTACACTGGCCTATCATTTCTATTTCATTTCTGCTCCTTAAGCAGCTAGTCCCAAAGCGGGAACTCTCCTCAAATTGTCCTTCGGCACCAGCATTCCTTCCGGAACTGCTTTGAGCCTGGGGGTTGTAGTCCAAGGGCTATTTCAGTCCACACTTGGTCTAGTCCATCTGGCTTCCCTCTCTTTATTTCTTTTCTCCTTCTTTCATTCTTCCTTCTTTCTATATTTTTGCATATGTATGTGTGCAAAATGTGTGTGTGTGTGTGTGTGTGTGAGCACACATAGGTATAGATGGCTTGGATGATGGTAAAACAAGCTGCCTACATACAGCGGAGAGGAGCCCACCAGTGGCCGGGTTGTCACAGTGCACAGGTGATCGGTCATTGGCCAGCATAACTCACTGGTGAATATTTACAGTATTGACTAACAGGCAGGAGGGACTGGGTGTGAAGCATGAACAGCCACAAAAAAAGTGGAGCACCAATCAGGATCCAGAGACATAACAGCAGTGGCCAAGAGCCTTGCTGCAGGAGCTTAAAAATGACCACTGGAGGTTATTGACCACTGAGCAAACCCCACAACACTTAGAAGTGGGAATTGCTTGCCTTTTCCAGTTTACCCTAGCTCACACAGTAAGACATGGGTGGATTCTTGGCAAAGAATTTGTTCTTTGGGAAGTTGTATGTTTTCTTCATGTCTCCCAGTCTCCCCTTCTTCCTCCTTCCTCTTTCCTCCTCTTCTCTCCCTCCCTATTCCTCCTCCTTGGTTTCAGTAGCCCAGGCTATCTAATTGCTAGATAGTGGAGGATGGCCTTGATTTTGATCCTCTCTCGAGGATCCTGAAGGGGGAAAATCTGGATTCTCTATCTCCGGCGAATGTATTGTTTTTGACAGTGGATCGAGGAACCCTGAAATGTTTGTGGAATATCAAGTGAAACCTGACTTTATTTCTGTGCTGGATAGGTAGTTCAGGCTTCCACGAGCTGGCCCCCGAAGTCAGCGCTATTTATACAGCACAGCTGGGCTGGGAGTATTTTGAGTCCTGTCCACATCGACTCTTGGAAATTGCCCCAAATTGACCTCTGCAAAGTACAAAAGAAAGAGATAGGGGACACTGTTTATTCGTTGGCTGTTTGCAAATAAATCAAGAGTTCCAGTGATTTGATTTATTCTTTTTCTTAGGATGATTGTTTACAACAAAGGTTGGGGAAATGACAAACTATTGGAAAATGAGATTGAGAATAACTCAGAAATCAAATATGCCACAGCAAGAAATGCCAGAGATGATTATGAAGGCAAAATAGCCTATAATGGACATGGTGGCATGGTGGTTTTGGAGCAATGGAGAAAATGCCTGTGAATGACAGACAGTGTTCCATCCTCTAATGAGACATTAGATTGTATTAAATTAGGCTGTTTATATTCCAGGATAAATGAAATGTTCATAAGAGATGATTATTTAAAAGTTTTCTTTATTTGATCATTAAGATATCTGTATCTATATCTATGTAAGATATCTGCATCCATATCTATATATCTATACATTAAAGACAGAATTCTTGCCGGGCAGTTGTGGTCCAAGACTTTAATCCCAGCGCTCTTCTGAGTTCAAGGCCAGCCTGGTCTACAGAGCAAGTTTCAGGGTAGCCAGGGCTACACACAGAAGTCCTGTGTTGAAAAACAAAAAACAAAATCAAACAGCAAAAAAGTGCGACTGGCTAGGCAACTGGAGCAAGGGTCATTCTTTTCTAGTCCTTCTCTCCTTCCTTCCTCCCTCCCTCGCTCCCTCCCCCTCCCTCCCTCCTTCCTTTTCTCCTTTCCTAGCTATCTGCCTGCCTCTCAACAAGGCTGGCTAAGAACTTGCTATGCAGTTCAAGATAATCCTGAATTTAGAATCTTCCTCCTGTCTTTACTTCCTGAGTGTTGGGATTATAGATGCATAGTACCACACTCTACTTGTTAGGATGCTGACCATCGAACTCAGGGACTCACACACAGTAAGCGAGCAACTCTGCTAACCGAGCAACTCTGCTAACCGAGCTACACGCCCAGCCCACATCAGTGGCCCTGATCTATGTTTCTTAGATTGCACCGGGACAGCTCTCATACCAGTCAGTCAGATAAATTCATGTTCACAGATTCAAGAGTCATCCCAAAGTTAGTCAGAGCAGTCTTATGAACAAAAGTTATATACCTCAGTTTGGGCGGAGGCTAGAGCTCAGTGGACAAAGTGTTTACTGCGGAAACATGAGGACCTGAGTTCAGATCCCCAGCATCCAGGAAGAATTGGGCACGGCCATGAGTTCCAGGTATGGGAAGAGAGTCCCTGCCTCAAAAAAAAAATGTGAGAGCAATAGAGGAAGAGTCCACAAGTTACCCTCTGGCACCTGAACGCATACAGGTAGACACAGGCCTCTACCTTCTGATAGATGTGCTTTTTTTTTTTTATAGAACTCTTAGTTTAGATGCGAATATTTAGAATATTTTTAGTTACTCTCTTACCCCTACCACTCCCATCACTGTCTGGCTATTATAGTTGAAAGGGAAAGTCCCTCTGGATTGTGTGAACTTCAAAAATAAAGCAAAGAAGGACAGAAGAAGCGCGGCGCCCCGTGAGCTCACGGGGTCAATTACACGCAAACCACCACACAGGGGCTGGGTGCAGTTCCTGTGCTCATTCGGAGTCTGAACACAGACACGAGACAAGGTCACTCTATTAAGAATGTCACTTCCTGATTGGTCCTGCTGGGCTTTGTTACTCGGAGAGAAAAGCACTTTCCTCTGGGGGAAGCACTCCTCAAAATCCTAGCTGTCTTAGGGAGTTTAGGTTTATTCTACCCTGTTGAGGTTCATTGGTTACCATGGTTACTGCATCAGGTAGGATGACATACACCCTCAGCTGTTTATCTCTTTGTCTCTGTATTAGAGATACTGGGGGCAATGCTGTGACTCCCTAGCTGCCTTGGCTGTTTGACCATGTGTTTCCTTCTTCTCGTCCTTCACTTCCAAAGTTCTGTCCTTACTTTTCCTTTTCTGCTCCAGCCCCACTCCCAATTCCACAAGGCCTAAGTGTTGCAGGAGAATTTTTTGTGTAACCATTCCACTGTGCCAATAAAGGCACCTGAATCAAAGGATGGAGTCAATGATTGGCTGACTGGGATTGGCCATAGAGTTCTTGGAGGACTGAGGAGGTCAGCTAGAGAGGATAGGAAGAGAAAAGAGATTTTCTGAGGGATTTCCAGGGCTGATGGGTGGGTGGGGGAGGTGGAGAGAGGGTCAGCTAACCCACCTTCCTGTCCTTGGATTTATCAAGTCTTTATCTCAATTTCTTACCCTCGGAGATGTTGTTACACTGGAACAATTTAGATATTCCTTACACCTAAGCAATCTTTGTGTAATCGTAATTATGTCTTAGTCCATTGGTCGCTAAAACAAAATACCATCGTGATATTGATTGATGACTCACACTGGAATTCCATGGTCCAGGGGATGATGGATTCAGAGTCTGCTGAGCGCCTGCTCTTGGCTTAGATGTCATCTTTTAACTGTGCCTTGCACGTCCCTGAAAAGGATAAACGGGGTCCCTGGGCCTGTTTTAAACGGGGTCCCTGGGCCTGTTTGATGTGAACACAAATGCCTTCGACTGGAGCCCGTTCTTATGACCCAACCGCTTCACAAAGGCCCCTCCTTCAAACACCCTCATCTTTAGATTCAGTTTTAATATAGGATTTTTTGAGGGGGTCCCAGATGTCCACACCATAGCACCCCCCCCCCCCCGTTTAAGGTATGCATTGTACCAGAGACCAGGATAGAAATGGTTACAGGGAGGGTGTTCCCTGGGACCGCTACATGAGAAGGTGCCCAGAAGCCATCCCGTTGAGATGGGAGCCCCACAGTAAAGTGAGTTTAGTCAGCTCAGGTAGTTCCTTCTGTTTCCATTTCTGCTTTTCTCCTTGTCTTGTTTCATCCGGCGCCATTACAATGGAACACCCGAGGCTGGGTCATTTACAAAGAACAGAACTTCTATTCTCTCTCAGTTACAGAGGCTGGCAAGCTCGAGATCAGAATGTCGGCTAGTGCTCAGGGCTACTCTGCTTCCAAGATGACACCTAGAATGTTGTGCCCCTGGAGTGGAGGAGGAAAACTTAGCTTCCAGTGGAAGATGACAAAGGCAAAGGGGGACAAACCATCCATTAGGTCTTTCAGAAGGCCACCTAATGCCATCCATAACTGGAGCTCCCTTAAGGACCCATCTCCTCTGAAAAGCTCCGCCTTCAAGGGCTCCGCCCCCATGGGCCCCACCCCTCCAGGTTAAAGTTGTTCTGTTGCTAACACCGGACTTCCAGAAGGTACAAGTTCAAACCATAGTCCTCCCTACCCAAGTCTTCTTGGAGCTTAGGAGCAGACACTTGCCGGGGTCTGTGACGCCTCGGGTCACACGTCGCGCTGCCCTTCTGTCGCCTTCCTCACCAGTAGAGGCAAAGCAAACGGAAGCCTGGTGTTCACTTCTGGGAGAACGTTGTGAGAACATCGGTGTTCTTTTCCCTATTTTCCTTTTAAAAAAAAATTACTTACTCTCTGCGCAGTCTCAAAGTCATTTGTCAGCCAGGAATGACCTTGAACTCCTGATTACCACGCCCCTGCTTCCTCGTACTGGGATTGCAGGCAAGTGCCGCTGCTGTACCCTGGCTTTTCCCCCTTATCGACGTGTTGAGGCCTGCAGTGAACAGCCTGCTGGATGACCAAGTGTCTTTCTCTCAGGAATGCCCAGGCTCTGAACTATGTAAAAGATTGAAGTGGGTTTAAATCGAGGCTCACAAGAGATTTCACTCAGAATAGGCCTTTATGAATATTCATGATGAAGTACTTAGCCTCGGGGTGTGAAATATTAATCTCTTACCTGAGTTTTACATCTAATTCTCTTTCAATGACACAGAAAAATTAAATGTTACCTGCCACCAGAGGCATCATTAGGATGGGCTCTGTGGATTAAAAACTTGAGTGAGGAAACTCATGATCTCAAAAAAAAAATTTTTTTTTTTTGGTTGCTATTTCCAATTATGTGCCTGGCAAAATTTACAAAGTTATCACCATTGTTTTTGTCCCTGTCTGTTCATATTTGAGAAGCAGATAACAGTAGAGGGCAGTTTCTGTAAGTATCCACAGTTTTAACAATATTTGTTAGAAATAGGTGTCCAGGGCTGGGAGTGGCTCGGTTGGTAGAAAGCTTGCCTGGCATTCATGAGTCCCCAAGGCCAGTACCCAGAACTACATAAACCAGGTGCGACGGTACACGGCTGTGTCCCCAGCTCTTGGAAGGCCGTTTTCAGTCACAAAGGGAGTTTGAGGCCAGCCTTGGATACATGAAACTCACACATGCACAGACACACGCATTCACGCATGCACGCGCACACACACAAATCAAAGACCAAAGCAACATGATGCAGGTCCAGAGAGTACAGTCTTAGTCACAGAGAACAAAGATTCTCAGGACCAGGTGTGGTGCCCCGCACTTAGGAGACCGGGGAGAGCCACGAGCTGGATACATGCTTCAAAAACAAACACAACACTTCAGTAAGTATTGAAAGCAATTGCTCTTAACTGAACGGAAGGGTTGAAGACGTAACACAGAAAGGTATTTCTGTTGTGATACGTCTTCGTCTTGAGTTTTCTAAAGCTGTATTTTATGTATGTGGGTGTTTTGCCTGCACGTGTCTGCACCACATGTGTGCCAGAGGCCCACAGGAGCTGGAAGTGGGTTCTGCATCCCTTGGAACTGGAGTCACAGATGGTTATGAGCTGCCAGGGTTCTGGGAACTGAGAAGTAAGTGCTCCTAATTCTTGCCACTCTTGCCATCTCTCCAGCCCTTTGATTTTTTTTTTTTTGTAGCTTGATTGATTGTGTTTGTTCAAAAAGTTGAAGGGAAAAAGGCAGCTTGAAAATTTTTGTGTCCTCATTATAAAAACATTTGTGGAAAAAAAATAGAAATAAGGGACAAATAAAGAGATGCTTCTGACCATCCCAGCAAACCCACTGTTTTACTCAGTCTTTTATTACCTACTAAAAGTTCAAATGTGTATATTTCACAAAAGTAGACTCACACTACCGTTTTGGGTATTGTTTAAAATAGCTGTCTAGGATTCTATTATATGGATGTCTTATAATTCATTTAAGCATCGAGGCATTTTGATACATAGTTGCAATTTTATGTTTGCATTTTAAAATTTATTTTGTGTGTGCCTGTGCACATGTGTAGAAGTCGGGTGTTAACCTTAGTGTCCTTCCCCAGGAGCTGTCCACTTTGGGTTTTTGTTTTGTTTTTTTTAATTTTTTTTTTAATTTTTATTTTTTTGAGACAGGGTTTCTTTGTGTAGTCCTGGTCCTGGCTGTTTGGGAACTCACTCTATAGATCAGCTGGGCTTGAACTCACAGAGATCTACCTGCATCTGCCTCCGGAGTGCTGGGATTAAAGGTATGCTCCACCATCATCTGGCTTAACTTTCTTCTTTTTTTCTTTTTCTTTTCTTTCTTTTTCCTTTTTTTTTCTTTTTGAGATAGGGTCTAATTATGTAGCCCTGGTTGGCCTGGCATATAGAGATTGTCTGCTACTATGCTTGGGAAATAGAAAATTTTGTATGTGCCCATTTCTTCATATTGTGAACTTCTAGCAGGAGAACAGCTGAACCAGACTGGGTTAATGGCTCACACTCTTATTTCCAACAGAGGGAGGTAGAGGAGGCAGAGGTAGGTAGATCTCTGAGTTTCAATACTGCCTGGGTTACACAGTGGGAGCCTGTCACAAAGCCATACCAAACAAAAAACATACACGAGAAACCAACAAATAAACACTCCCACCCTCCAAATCCCTCAAGTATGTATGTATCACATATTAACACTTAATTAAAAATATTATCTGTGTGTATGTGTAGGTGTGCATGCCGTGGCATTCCTATGGAGATCAGAGGACAATTCTGTGGGGTCAGTTTTCTCCTTTGTGGGGTCCAGGGATTAAACTTGGGTCACCAGGCTTGCATGGCAAGTGTTTTACCTGCTGAGCCATGTCACCAGCCCCATAGTAACACTTTGGATGCGTGTTGTCAAATTGCCCTTCCAGAAATAGCGTTCCATCACTTGGTTCCGTACCTTCCCTTAGCGATTGGTTATTACCCATACTCCATCTACCCATCTACCCGTTCACGCACCCACCCATCGACCCACCCATCCTTCCACCCATCAGTCTTTGCAAGTGTTTTAGGAAAAGCCAGTCCTTTGTTCCTCTTTTAACTTTTTTATTTTTTGGTTTTTCGAGACAGGGTTTCTCTGTGGCTTTGGAGCCTGCGCTGGAACTAGCTCTTGTAGACCAGGCTGGTCTCGAACTCACAAAGATCCGCCTGACTCTGCCTCCCGAGTGCTGGGATTAAAGGCGTGCGCCACCACTGCCCGGCCTCTTTTAACTTTTAATGGACTGAGAAATTTACCTTCATCTCAAATGAAATGTCTTCTCTTCTTCTTAAAAGTAATTATTTCTTGATGAAGAATAAAAGAACAAACAAAACTCTCCTTTTCTTCCTGAAGAACTAGAATCTCTTCAATAGGAGCGCTGTTTCCATGCAGGCTGTGTGATGGTTGCCCAGCTGTGCCAGTCATGGGCCCAGCGGGGCAGTCCTCTCCCAGGACGAAGCTCGTTCCCCACATCTTGTCACAAGATTCATTGTGGTGGGATTTCAGCTGTACATAATTCAGCACATTTACATCTTAAAAATTAATTGTGGGTTTGTGGAATGAACCCTTCCTGTGAGTTTCATCCCATGGGTAGCCTTGAGCATGGGCTAGCCAAGAACAAGGAATGACTTTCACCTTCGGGGTTCAGTCCTAAAGTGTGTGTGGCGGGGGTACAAGGTGGCACCGGAGGGAGGGTAGCCTTTCTGCCCATGAGTAGCGTTTGTATCTGCACAGATCGCTGTCTCGGCAATGAAAGGACAGCTGCAGGGTTCACTAATCAAAGTTCACGCACGTGAACATGAATGGACTTCCCAGGATCCATTTTGAACTTTGCTAAAAGTCTCTTTCCATCTATTTTGGCAATTTAAGTTGGAAGAGCAGCCTGGGTGTTAGGAATTCCAACAAAAAACGGTAGCCTGGGGGTATCTTGTTTGTGTCTCCTCATTTAAATGCTCCTGGAGGTTGATCTGTCCTCACTCTTCCTGCTGAGACTGGAAACAGGGATTTCTCTTCCTCAGGTCTCCCCACCCCCCAGAGTTTCATAACACAGCTCAGGCTGGTTTCAAACAGGCAGCCTGCTTGTTCGACCTTCAAAGTGCTGGGATTACTGTAGGACACCATCACAGCCGACTGTCGCAGATAGGGCTGTTGTTGCTGGGAAGAAACACCATGGCCAAAAGCAACCTGGGGAGGAAAGGGTTTATTTGACTCACAAATCCTGAATCATAGTCCTTTGAGGGAAGCCAAACAGGAACTCAAACCAGGCAGGGACTTGGAGGCAAGATCTGATGCAGAGGCCATGGAGGGGAGCTGTTTACTGACTTGCTCATCACAACTTGCTCACTCTGCTTTCTTTCTTTTCTTTCTTTCTTTCTTTCTTTCTTTCTTTCTTTCTTTCTTTCTTTCTTTCTTTCTTTCTTTCTTTCTTTTTTCTTTTCTTTCTTTCTTTTTTTTTTTTGAGACAAGGCTGGCCTCGAACTTACAAAGATCCGCCTGCCTCTGCCTCCCGAGTGCTGGGATTAAAGGCGTGCGCCACCACCGCCCGGCCTTCATTTTGCTTTCTTATCAAACACAGGACCACTGACCCAGGGGTGGCCCCACTCATAATAGGTTGGGTCCTCCCCCATCAATCATTAACTAAGAAAATGCCCTACAAGCTTGCCTACAGCCTGATCTTATAGAGGCATTTTCTCAATTGAAGTTCCCCCCTCTCAGATGACTCTAGCTTGTGCTAGATGGCCGAAGCTACTGTTCTAAGCTACTGTGGTGGCAATTACTGAAGACGGTTCTGATGGTGGTCCCTGAGCCTCCATCCCAGGAATGTTACAGCTAGGTGAGATGTAATGATGACTATCAAACTTGCTATATTATGGACGTGTTATATGTCATTACTCCAAGCACTGCTGGAAATCTCAGTGGCCACCTTGCCTGTGGAATTATGCACTGACTATTCACCTGTCAGTTAAAACCCACTGCAATGGGGGCTGGAGAGATGGCTCAGAGGTTAAGAGCACTGACTGCTCTTCCAGAGGTCCTGAGTTCAATTCCCAGCAACCACATGGTGCCTCACAACCATCTGTAGGGACATATGCAGGCAGACCACTGTATACTTAATAAATAAATAAATCTTTTAAAAGAAAAACAAAAAACCCACTGCAATGATAGCCACGCAACATATTCCTATTTTGTCACTGCTTTATATTTTTTTTAAAAATTAAACCCCTTTATTATGTATTTATTTTTGTGTATGTATATGTGTATGTATGTGTGTATATATATATATATATGTATGCCCATGTGCAGGTCTGTGTGTGTGCACACATGGGTGGACAGAGGACAACCTCGGGTGTGATTCTCAAGAGCACCATGCACCTCCTTGCAGACAGGGTGGCTCCTCAGCCTGGAGCTTATGAATCAGTCCAGGCTGACTGGCTCCTGGCTCGTGAGCCCCCTCAGCCTGCCTCTACTTCTCCAGCCCCCAGTGTTGAGACTACAGGTGCATGTCACCATTATGGCTTGTAAAGTGGGTTCTGGAACCACACAGCATTTTACTGGCTGCGCCATCTCCCAGACCCCAGTTTATCTTGCTTTGTGTACAGTGTCTGTGCCCCGAGCAGAAGCTTTCCTTTCTGCCTCTTTGTCAAAACAAAACAAAGCTTCTCTCTCAACTTTGCTGTGCTTTTAAGTGTACAGAGAACCTTGGGATGACAGTCCTCTTGAGTGTCTGTGCCCTTTGTCACAATGTCCTTAAGATAACCTTGACCATGTCTTACTCCTCGTCTAACAGATTAGAAACTGAGGGTCGAGGTGGTTCAGCAGGTAAAGGAACTTGCTGCCAACAAGCCTCATGACTTGAGTTTGACCCCTGGGTCCCACACAGTGGAAGGGCAGAACTGACTGCCTCCCACCAGCTGACTTCTGACCTCCACTGTATACTATCGCACCTGTGTGCCCTTCCCACATAGATGCCAACACATAATAAATGAACGTAATACATTCAAAAATTGGGATCAGGGACTTCATTTTACTTTTAGTCCCCTGCATAGTGCCACGCATATTAAGTGATCGATAAATGCTTAAATGATGATATAATGGAGAAATTATTGTGTTTTTTAAGCTAGAATTTGAGATGGGGTCTTGCTCTGTAACCCTGGCTGGCCTGAATCTGTAGATCAGACTGGTCTTAAACTTGCAGCAATCCTCCTGCTTCTGCTGCCAAGTGCTGGGGTTGGCTAATGTGGCTTTTGCTCGTGGTAGGATTACAGGCATACACCACCACCCTGGAGTAGCTGAGTCATTTGGTTTTTTGTTTGTTTGTTTTTTTTTTTTTTTTTTTTTTTTTTAGACAGGGTTTCTCTGTAGCTTTGGAGTCTGTCCTGGAACTAGCTCTTGTAGTCCAGGCCAGCCTCGAACTCACAAAGATCTGCCTGCCTCTGCCTCCCGAGTGCCGGGATTAAAGGTGTGCGCCACCACCGCCCGGTGAGTCATTTGTTTTGAAATGACAGTTTAAGAACTTTTCTGTTTGAATCTGTGGTGTAAACTTAAGTTTACTTAAAAAAAAAAACACATAGAGAAAATGACCGCCCTTTTACAGGAGCATGTTTGGCTGACCTGAGAATATAAACACCTGAGTTCTCTCTTCACCCAGCTTCTCAGTGCTGGCAGTGTCATCCCTTGCCCTCCCCGCAGGACAGTCGCTATACTCGTCACTCTGCTTAATTAGTCTTTGCACACAGCTTGTGGGCTCCTTCCCTGTCCTCTAGCTGCCTCTGAAACATTTAACGTCACTTGCTCAGGCTTGTTTTCTCATTAACACCCCCACCTCCCATGTTTTTGAGGTACTGGGAACCTCTTGAGACTCACCTGCAGAAAAGCACCAATAAAGCCCCAGCCCAGGCATCAGTCAGGGCCTCCTCTGATGAAGCCCCAACTCAGGCTTTGCAGTTCATGTTCTTGATATTACAGCACTGTTCTGCCAGGGCAGCCTTCTTTGTCAGCAGTCATGCTTTTAAGTACATGCTTAAAGTGTTTATTATTTTTATGTGTATGGGTTTTTTTCCCCCTGAACATATGTCTGTGTACCATGTGTCTGTGATGTTCCCAGAGGCCTGAAACAGGAGTTGGATCCCTGGGGACTGGAGTTAACAGTTGCGTGTTAGCCACTATGTGGGTGCTGGGAATGGAACTCGGGTCTTCTAGAAGAGCAGTCAGTGCTCTTAACCACTGAGCTGTCTCTCCAGCCCCACAGCCACTTTTACTTAGAGTACCTTGACATCCAGCATGCTAACTCTTGATAAGCCAGCCTGGGTTTGCTCTGTCGGAAACAGCTCCTCCTTCTCCATTTCCACGTCCACTTTCTACCTAGTTGTACTTCCTCCCCAGGAAATCCCTGACATCCAGGACTTTCTCCCCGAGCCCATTAACGAGAGGGTCAGCTTTGCTCATAAGGCCTCGCGGGCCAGCTGTTGTCTGTCTTTGGTCTTCTGCAACGAGAGCTTACATATGGTCGGTAGCTGGAGAGCTGCCGCATGATGTAAGGTAGGAGCTGTTTGTCTCTCTTGTGAGTCGTCCTGGCGCTAAGCAGCGTGGCTGGGATCCGCTAGGAGCAGCTGCTGTGGCTGCTCTGAGGGGGTTTTAGCGTCACCAGACCAACCTGCCTTTCAAGACTTTAACACATTTTCATGATTCTTTTTGTTTTTATGATAGTGAATATTTCCTCTCTTCTTTTCAGTGTCTTAGACATTAAAAAGAATCATTGGATTGTACTGTGGTACCTATCTTTTGTGTGATACTTTCAGAACAGGTACTAAATAAAAACACTAGCACGTTCTCAGGCCAGGCTTAGTTCCAGCCCTCAGGAGGCTGGGGCAAGTGGATCTCTGTGACTTCCAGACTAGCCTGATCTACATTGAAAGCTCTATGCTAGTCAGAGCTATACATAGTGAGAGCTTGTCTCAAAAACGGACAACAAAAATTTCGATTGTTTTCTAGAATGGCCAAGGCATTGAGCCTTAAGCCATGGCACTAGTTGGGTGTTGTATTCATGACTCAGGGCTTGCCTTCTTTTTTCTCTGTGTCAATTTAAAACAGCTTCCACATACTTTCCTTAAATAAATAACCACTAACCCAGAGCAGCTTGGGAACCCTCCAAGCTTACAGGAGTTGCTGATGGGAGTTGCCTGTCCTTTCCCTGAGTGGGCTTGGTGACAATGTACAATAGAGTACGGTGGAGGCATCCCCTGCACGTCCCTCCCCCCACCTCGTATTCTGCATTCTCTAGGTGGGAAATAGAGCTGCAGATATTCAGGGCCGTCTTGCAAATTCTGCATTCTTACTCACTGTAATCTCTCCCTTTTCCCATATTAAATGGTTTCTACCAGCTTAACACCTGTCTTGGCTTTACTCGATTGTTCAAATTCTACTTTTCATTTGCTTTTAAATGTTACAGTGTGTGTTATTTTCCTTTATTTTGCAGTATACAACATACTCCCGAACAACAGCACCAGAAATGTAAGATCAATACAGCCGGCATCACTAGCAACATTGATTTGAATAGCCAAAAAAAAGAACTAAGTTATCTTGGAAGCAAGCATCCTTCTGTATAAAATAACCTGGTGAATGATGAGGAGTGTTTACTCTCAAAAAATTGTTCCCTTCCCCCAAATTATCCACATCATGTTCCCTTACAATAGTGAGTTCTGTATTCTTTTTGCTGTTTGTGTGTCCTCAGCAGAGAAACCCACAGGTTCTACTTTTGATCGGAGAACAACATTTCACAGCTAGTAAAATTCTGTGAACACCAGACAACCCACCTCTGACAGCAAATCATGCAGAAGCCTATAACCGGAGACTGCTTTTTTGTTCCCTGCTGCTCAGACCCCAATAATCACACAGAAGCTATATTAATTACAACACTGTCCAGTTAGCTCAGGCTTCTTATTATCTAACACTTATTCTTAGATAATCCCATTTCTACTATTTTATATTTTACCACAGGGCTTGTGGTTTGCTGCCTCTTGCTTCTTGGGTGGTTACATGGCATCTGCCTGACTCCGTCTTCTTTGCTCCTCTACTTCTGCTTGAGTTTCCCTGCCTTGCTCTATTCTTCCCTGCCATAGGTCAAAGAAGCTTCTTTATTAACCAATGGTTAGAAAACATATTCATAGCATACGGAGGGGAATCCCACATCAGAAGTCACTTAAAACACCATCATCGGGGCTGGGGAAATGGCTCAGTGAGTAAAAAGCTGGCTGTGCAAGTCCAAAGACCAGAGTTCAAATCCTCAGTACCTATATAAATGGCTGGGTGTGTGTGGCAGCCTGTTTGCAATCCCAGGTTGAGACCCTCCTCTGGAGAGGCAGAGGCAGGGGATCCCCGGGATAAGATGGCTAGTTGGCCTAGCTGTATTGGTGGGCTCTGGGTTCAAGTGAGAGCCTATGCTCCTTCATATAACGTGGAGATCCATCAAGGAAAACACCCGGTGTCACCCTTTGATTTCCACATGCACCCCCAATATGTGCACCCACCGACATGTGAACATGCATGCATCCATGTACAAACATGTTCAATTAAAAAAAGGACGCCATCATACCGATGTGGCTCCAGAACTCTGTATTTTCTCCACAAGAGGGCAGGAAAGTCTGGCTTGTAAATAAAACTCTTCACGATGTCTTTCTCAGAAGCCCCGCTTTACTTTTCGTGTGTGCTTTTGAAGACGTGGGCTTTTCCCTCTGTGTGGCTTCCATGAGCAGATGATTCTGAAAGTGCCTCATACTGTCTTGGGCTGTGGTTCTCCTGCCGAACCTATCACTTATTGCTTCTCCAGATTCTAATCAAGTTCTAACTGCCGGACTTAGTGCCATCATCAGAGACTGAGGCAAGCCTGTCCTCACTGACTTGTGAATATAATGTGTGTGTGTGTGTGTGTGTGTGTGTGTGTGTGTGTGTGTGTATGTATTCCCTTAAAATGTACATGGAGAGGAAAAGACCAGAATTTCATTAGATTGCTATTGCCAGTGTAAGGATGACAACCGTGTCAAGGGAAGAAGAAAATCACACGGCAGGCTTGAGACCAATCCTGTTGGTGCGTGCTCATTTGTCTCCAGCTTCAGATAATTCAACTTTCCGCCGCTGGCTTCCGCCCCCATACTTCTTTTGCCCCCCCATCCCACTTCTTTTTTGTTCGTTGTGACTTAAATTATAGGCCATACTGCAGAACCATTCTAAATCTGTGATAGTCAAAACTGAATGCTTCTCTCTCCTGGTGATCCTGACGGGGACCAAGCCATACTGTGCTGGCATAACAATGGGACGTGGCGGCGAAGGAGGCAGTGTCCGGCAGACTCAGTTTATTTTGACAGAAGTACAATTGGTGAAATATTGGGAGGATTTTGATTCGGAAGTTGAGCGTTTCTGAATTCCTGGTATCAACAGGATCCTTTCTGTTTTGTATTTTATATTTTTATAAGGAGCTAATAGGCTACCCGAAGGATAAATGGTGCTACACAATGAAGCATTAAAGACTCAATTTTTGTTTAAGGCCGATTGCGACGCCCCCCTGTAGTGCATGAAATTAAAATGCACACACAGAACCAAATGATTGCCGCAGAGCCGTGTTTTCAGAGGAGCTTCGTCCCCTGAAGTAGTGGTGCTGCTGACAGGAAGCGAGGTGGGACAATTGAGGCGACCAGGAATGGATTCAAAGAGGATGTTTATGCAGAAGAATTATTGACAGCTACCGACATAATCAGTTGGCATAGCATAATCGGTTAGTGATGGGCATGGCCAAAGCACATGAGAAAGCCATCACAGAAGTAGCACCGGGATGCTGAGCCACTGCACAGCAAGTGTCACAGAGCTCACTGCTTTCATAGCACAGACTCAACCACCCTGTAGGATGCAGGCAACTTGTATCCTGTTCCTTTGAATACCAGAAGAGTTCAGGGCAGTAGGAGAAGCTTAATTTGCAAGACACAGCCATACTTCAGCTGTGTGAGTGGTTTGTAGACCAGTTAGCAGTCCTGAAAATTCTTTTCAATTCTGTGAATGCCTTCTCTTATTTTTATGTTTTTTTGAGATAGGTTCTTATGTAGCCCAGGCTGGCCTCCAACTCACTATGTAGCAGGAAATGAACCTGAACATCCAGTCTTTCTGCCGCTGTCACCGAAGGGCGAGGGTAATAGGCACAAGCCACTACGCCCAGCCTATGAGGTTTGGGCTCTGCAAACTGAACTGCACCCCAGTCTCACCTTATGTATTTATTTTTCCAGACTGTCTTCAAAACACAGACGGTGGGAATTCCTTGTAAAGAATATAGTGGCTTGTGTGCATGCCTAGGTATATAATATTTATGTTTTCATTTTTCTTTTATATTATAATTCATCGTACTTGAGCTTGACCCAGCGGGTCTTGGTCAAGGGATATCGTAGTCATTTTGGTTCCTTTTCTCTTGCAGAGGGAGGAATGCACTAAGGGACCTGGCCCACAGGAAACATGAGGAAAACATCTTATGTTAAGATATGCATTTAATACATTTCTCAGGTTTGGAAAGAGAAGCTTGTGTCTGGGAATGTCTTTTGATTCACTAGCCAGAAGGACCGGTATTCTGCATCTCCTTTTCCCCAAGTGCCCCTCACCCCCATCTTTAGATTAGAAATGATTTATTTACAAGGAAAAGCACGGCACTTTGATCTACAATACAAATGTTAAACATTTATGAGGTTTGAGAATATTTATGAATGTGTAAAAGTTATTAAAGTCAATGTGTTTTGGGTTACCTTGTGATCAGGTAGAGTCTAACAACAATCCCAGCAAGATTTAAACAGAGAAGAAAGGGCAAAGAAACAACTACGTTATGAGTAGATTTGCGAAGTTTAATAATCATAGGGCATGCGCATGTGTCTATTTTGTGTATAATCTAGAATGCATAGCCTTATAAAATATTGACCTAATATATATATATGTACATTTTTAGAATCATGAATTATAATGTTAAAGCAACAGGAAAATTTCATTATAACTCTTTACTTCTAGACACTCAAAGATGTAAAAATTATTCTTTTTCAATTAAAAAAACTTCTATGATTGGTTAAAATAATATTTGGAGAATGCTGGCTATTGGGGGGCATTAGTTTTAAGGAATTGTTGGAGGTTCTTTTGCAGGCTTTATGCTGACTCACACAAAAAATATTCATTATATTTGCAGAAACTTTTACAATAAGTAGAAATGCTTCACATTAACCTAGAGCTTCTTCTATATTTTTATTAAGTCCATCTTTCTTCTAGACGCATCTGTGGGACTTAGAAGGATAAACGCTCTTCTAACAACTTAATATGAATCGAGCATGATTTTCTATTTTCTTAAAAAAAATTCAGGAGGCTAGAGAGATAGTTCAGTGGTTTTGAACGCTTGCTGCTCTTACATGGGGTCAGAATTCAGTTACCAGCACTCACATCAGGAGACCACAACTGTCCATAACTCCAGTTCCATGGATCAGGCTCCATAGGGTTTGCAGGCACTTAAACACATGCAAGCACACAATAGATACCTGAAATAATAAATATCAAATTTGAAAGGCTTATTTAGTATACATGAGTGTTTTGCTAGCATGTATATATGTGCACCATATATATGTTTGGTGCTTACAGAAGTCAGGAGAGGGCATTGGATCTCCTGGAACTGGAGTTACAGATGATTGTGAACCACAATGTAGGTGCTGGGAACCGAACCTGGGTCCTCTGCAAGAGCAGATGGTGCTCTTAACCACTGAGTTACTCCAGTCCCTAAGTAAATATTTAAACAAGTTTCTCAGTCTGAAGAGATAGCTCAGAAGTTAAGAATACTTGCTGCTTTTGCAGAAGACAGGAATTCTCTTCTTAGCATCTTCATTGGGTAGCCCACATTTGCCTGTAACTCTAAATCCAGGGACTCTAACATCCTTTTTCTGGTCTTAGGGGACACAACCATAAACATGAGTAGTATATACACTGAATAGTATATACAGTGAGTGGTATATGCAGTGAGTAGTATATGCAATGAGTAGTATGTGCACTGAGTAGTATATACAGTGAGTAGTATATGCAATGAGTAGTATATGCAGTGATTAGTATGTGCGATGAGTAGTACATGCAGTGAGTAATATGTGCAGTGAGTAGTATATGCAATGAATTGTATATGCAGCGATTAGTATGTGCGGTGAGTAGTACATGCAGTGAGTAATATGTGCAGTGAGTAGTATATGCAATGAATTGTATATGCAGCGATTAGTATGTGCGGTGAGTAGTATATGACAGTGAGTAGCATATGACTGTGAGTAGTATATACAGTGAGTAGTATGTGCAGTGAATAGTATGTGCAGTGAGTAGTATATGCAGTGAGTAGTATATGCAGTGAGTAGTATATGCTGTGAGTAGTATGTGCAGTGAGTAGTATGTGCAGTGAGTAGTATGTGCAATGAGTAGTATATGCAATGAGTAGTATGTGCAGTGAGTAGTATGTGCAGTGAGTAGTATATGCAGTGAGTAGGGTATACAGTGAGTAGTATATGCAGTGATTAGTATGTGCGGTGAGTAGTATATGCAGTGAGTAGTATGTGCAGTGAGTAGTATGTGAAGTGAGTAGTATGTGAAGTGAGTAGCATATGCAGTGAGTAGGGTATACAGTGAGTAGTATATGCAGTGATTAGTATGTGCGGTGAGTAGTATATGCAATGAGTAGTATGTGCAGTGAGTAGTATGTGCAGTGAGTAGTATGTGAAGTGAATAGTATGTGAAGTGAGTAGTATGTGCAGTGAGTAGTATGTG
>JAQHUG010000257.1:2668096-2683810 GCA_028555095.1 Dicrostonyx torquatus | reverse complement strand
CCTTTATTTATTTATTTATTTTAGTTTTTCGAGACAGGGTTTCTCTGTAGCTTTGGAGCCTGGTCTGGAACTAGCTCTGTAGACCAGGCTGGCCTCGAACTCACAAAGATCCACCTGTCTCTGCCTCCCGAGTGCTGGGATTAAAGGCGTGCACCACCAACACCTGGCTTTGTTTTGTTTTTTAAGACAGAGTTTCTCTGTAACTTTGGAGCCTATCCTGAAACTAGCTCTTGTAGACCAGGCTGGCCTTGAACTCAAGGAGATCCTCCTTGTCTCTGCCTCCCGAGTGCTGGGATTAAAGGCATGTGCCACCATTGCCTGGCACAAATCACGTTCTTAAAAATATATATCCAGGCAGTGGTGGAACACACCTTTTAATCCCAGCACCGGGAAGGCAGGGACAGGCAGATCTCCGTGAGTTCGAGGTCAGTCTGGTTTACAAGAGCTAATTGCAGGACAGCCAGGGCTGTTACACAGAGAAAACCTGTCTCAAAAAGCAAAAACAAAACAAAATTTTAGTTTATGGCTGGGCTGTGGTGGCTCATGCCTTTAATCCCAGCCTTCAGGAGACAGAAGCAGGTGGATCTCTGTGAGTCTGAGACCAGTCTGTTCTACAGAGGGAGTCCTAGGACAGCCAGGGCTACACAGAGAGACCCTATCTGGAAAGAGCCCACCAAAATTATGTTTAGTATTAATTATGACAATTTAAAAATTTATTTTGTGTTAAATAAATTTATGAGAGGCAGCATCTCTGGCTGACCTGCTCAACCTGGCTTCCTGCCTCTGCTCCTCAGAACTGGGGTTACAGGTGTGTCCCGCCAGGCTTGCCTTCATTTGTGGTTTTCCAGCATCTTCAGACACACTGTGAATTAAAATCACCCACTTGGCCAGCATCTTCAGGAGGAAGCAGGAGGCTGACTCCCTCTTTCCTGCAGAACCGGGCCACCTTTCTTTCTAAATGTCCTCAATGGCTACTAATTTGTAATTTTTTTATTCTTTAATCTGCAAGTGTAGACACAGAATCTCATGTTTATCTATCACTCAAGTGTGCAAGCATTTGATCAAAATGCTTATTTCTGTGTTTACTCTTTGGGTTCTAGGTAAACAAACTGTCTACCAATGACCTACACCCTGGATTGAAGCAGTTTTCATACAAATGTACATGGTCAGACTCGTTCTTGGCTTAAAGAATCCTAAGCTATGATATAAACACTTCCTGTGATCTCACATCTGGGTGAAGCCTCAGTTGAGACTCCCTTCTCAGGTCACTCTAGGCTGTGTCAAGTTGACTATTAAAACTAACTGGGACACCGGTATGCCACTATTTCCTTTTTATTCCATCTAGGGTCCCAGTCCATGAGATAGTACCTGTCACATACAGCGTGGGTCTCTGTTAACTCAATCCACAAAGTCCCTTAGAGACATAGGCAGAGGTTGTCTTCCACAGCGGTTGTAGACCGCTAGGTGATAATCGAGACTAGATTGACCATCACAGTGAGGTTGGCAGGAGCCTTCCCAGACTCTTTCATTTTGAAACCTCTTCTGCTGCTCCTCAGAGACACTGCGATCATTTGCATCTGGTCTCAGAGTCTGGGAATTTGTTTGAGAGGTGGACTTTTACTTCTGGGATGCTTTTCTGCAAATCTGAGAAATTAAGATAAATGAATTGTTTTCAAAGAGTTGAGAAGCATCTTCGGATGGACATGATAGTGATGGTGCAGCCAAACTTGTATTGTGGAAGCTGGGGCTTTGCTACTACAATTTTTTCTGTGTCTGCAGTAATTACAATAGCAGCCCCAGTGAATCTCACCTTTCTGTGCCTGCACCCCTTGATACATGGCTTGCTTGTTCACATAAAAAATAGGAAGAGCCCTTGACTTTGGGCTGAGTCTGAGACTTGATCTGCCTAGCAACCAAGGAAGATACCTGCTGATGTTCTCTGGTTTCTACACCATGTGTGTAGAAAAACATGTGTCCCCCACCAGATCCTGCTACTATTTCCTGTTATATTTAAAAGAAGATCTGAACTTCTTACCTGGGTTATAAGTAAACCCTGTAATATATTTTTAATCATTTATTTATATTTTATGTGCGTTGGTGTTTTGCCTACATATATGTCTCTAGGAGGGTGTTGCATCCCCTGAAACTGGGGTTACAGATGGTTGTGGTCCACTATGTAGGTACTGGGAATCGAACTGGGGTCCTCTGAAAGAGCAATTAGTGCTCTTAGATGTTGAGCCATCTCCCAGCCCCTAAACCCTGTAATATTAACGACCAAATTTCAGTATGAGTTTTGGAAGGGGACACATTTCTGCCGGGCTCATTTGCCTTTCCTGGTTCACCTTGGTCACCATCCACAGCCTCCTTGGATGCCATGCACGACCCACTTCATCACAATTGATCTGGGAGTAGAGATTACAAAACACATCACATACATGTTCAAAATTCTCCAAGAATGAATAAAAAAAATGGAAGGAAAATAGCTACCAAAACCCACAACTTCAAATATACTAGACTAAGCCACTGCGCCTGCTAAAGTCTCAACATAGTTTGTGACGTCTGAATTGCAAATTTCAGGGAGGCTTTGGAGTTAGGGCAGCTCGTCTTAGACAAGCTTCGGAGAGTCAATGAGGCAGAGAAAGTTGTTTTTGAAGCAGCGGTGCCTTTCATTCCAATGTCTTCTGCTTTAGCTTTTAACTTTTTGAGACAGTTACCTAAAACATAAGAAATTTACAACCCAAAATTTTAAAAATTCTCTTTGGACAGTAATTCACACATTGTAGTTCAAGCCTGTAGTTCCGATTGTTTCTGGACTCCTGGCAGTCCTCCTGCCTCAGTCTCTAGAGTGTGGGGATTATAGGCGTGAAGGAGTGAATCACCAGACCTGAACCCTCTCGCAAATGCAAACGGCTTAGGGCAATGAGCTCCAGAGCCCAAAGCCTCGAAATGTCTATCTTTTATTGTGTCTTTTGCTGTCTTTAAAATATGCCTCTATGTCTTAAGCAATTTCAGAAGATTATTAATAAAGCTATTCACATACCGTGATGCTCCAGTCTAACCCAGCAAGATTTGAGTTTCTTTCTTATTTTTGTTACTCCGTGGGCAGCCTTTGTGACTCTAAATATTGGAACCAGAATGTCCTTGTCCACGCTGCTTAGTGAAAGAGAGGAAGCCTTAACTTTAGGGTCCTTCCAGACAGCGAATATATGATATATTTTTGCATGTGATTTTTTTATCCGCTTCCATCAAGAGTAACAATATGTTGAATTTGCCATGGGCCTTTAAAGCGTGGATGCTGAGAAGGACTCGGCATGAAATTTTAAAGAGACTGGACCTTTCATCTATCTCAGCAGCAGGATGCCTCGCTATGGGAACAATGAAGGAGGAGAACATCCTTCTAAAGCAACCGCAAAAAAATAACAGCTGAGACAGTTATTTCATCAAAGGTAAATTCTCCCTCTCTCTCTCACACACACATTTATAAAAATTTTCATTTGCCTTATCCTGAAATCATCTACCCCATTGCCTGCATCTCTTGGCATACATTAAGTTTTCAGGTTTCATGTGGTCAAAGTAAGGAAAAATTCATAAATGAAAATATTTATTTTAGAAGGTACTGTAATTGGTAGCCAGAGTTAAGTACGGGCAAAGGAAGGCCACAGATAAGTAAACCTGGCATTCCCTGGAGTCCGAGTCTTTTTTCTGCTCAGGCTCGTGCCTGATGCAGGAGCTTCCTGGCTGATCTTGTGATCTCTTTCCTCTCATAGATGATAGCATGAACTTTGACTGGTGAGGTTGGGAGAGTGCTAGAAGACATGCCTCCATATCTGGGTTTGACTCTGACACCATCTCTCTTTATCTGGATCCTCTTTGGCATGGAGTCCCTTTGTATCCCTTTGTGTGGCCCGGCCCTTACTCTCCTGGAAGTAGCAAGGAAACACAGATGGGTGGCCATCTTCTTTTTCTCTGATCCCGAGCTGACATCAGTGTGAGATGTTCAGAGTATACTATGTTCTATGCCACGACTGGTATAGAAATCTGTCACTCAAGTGAAACTCCATAGACCTGTCTTTGAATTTGGGAGATCCATGTTCACTGCTTTTTAGCCTTAGTATTTTCTTCCTCGCTTTTTTTTTTTTTTTGACTTTATTGTCTTGGATCATTCTAAAGTCTTCGTCATTTTCGTATTCTCTAGGGTGTTGAGGACACAGCGTTTGCTTTGATATTGAGGACTGGCTTCAGATTGAGCCCTTTTCTCTCATCGTAGTTTCTTACTGGCTCTGTAACAAATGACTACACATTTGATAGCTTCGAGGAACACAAATTTCTTATCTAAAGTTCTGAAGCAAGAATGCAAAATAAGCCTTTGGGGTTAAAGGAATTGTCAGGATGTGTTCCTTCTGGGCTCCAGGGGTGGGGTGAATCTATTTCCTTTTCTCGACCAGTTGATAGTAGCTGCCTGCTTTCTTTGGCTCACTCTTCATCTTGCAAGTGCTCAATGTTTTTTTTCTACCTCTGTCCCATCTTCCTTGAGCTCCATAGTCACATATGCCAAGTTTCTATTACCATATAAAGCAATGTACCCAGAAGTTCTGGGGATTAGGATGTGGACATCTTTGGGGCATGCTCTTCAACCTAGCATCCCCCTCAATTTTATGTTATACAACAAGCTTTGTAATTCTCGTGTTGCTTTGCTGTGTTTGTGAATGTGCAGATCATCCTGGGCCCGGATGGCAATGGCAATACACTTCTTAAATGCACAGGAGAAAGGGCCTGAGAACTGAGGATCTCATAGGATTTAAAACTATGGCCAACTCTCTCTCCCTCGGCACATGTGCAGAGATTAGAGGACACCCTCAGGTATTGCTCCTTCTCTTCTACCTTGTTTTGGGTTTGATTCGGTCCTCTGGAAGAATAGGAGTGCTCTTAACTGCTGAGCCATCTTTCCAGCCTCAGTGGCCTTTAATCTAAAGAGATGTCTTTGCATTTCTAGAAATCTTATGGCCTCTTTATATTCATAGTAATGCTTACAAGACTTTCTTCTATTTAAGGTTATTGTTAGGGCTGAAGATTTTAATTATGAGGGCTCTTTATGGCTATAAACTAGACCCTTAATTAAGAGGCTAAAGCTACTCCAGAGAAAATTACTGAACACCAGTTGTGTCAATCAGCTATAACCACAAATATCTGTAGTTACTTTCCAAAGAAAAATTTAAAAAGATTTATTTTCATTTTTTTTGGTGTGTATACGTGTCATGTGTACGTGCACCCAGAGAAGCCAGAAGAGACTATCAGATCTCCTGGGACAGAAACTTCAGGAGGTCATGGGTAGACTGACACAGGTGTTGGGGACTGAACATGGGTCCTCTTGAGCAGTAAGTGCCCTCAACCACTGAGTATCTCTTCAGTTCCTTCCCAAAGAATTTTAAGGTTCTTGAAATAGCCCTTACATAGGGGAAGGGAGCACTGGTCAGTTCTTCCTTCTACCTCTTTGGTGTCCTAAGGCATTATTCGTTAAAGCAAAGGAATGGTTTCTTTAAAGACATCTCACATAGATTCTCACTATGTCTGACAGGCAGGAGCGTGGACTTACACTGTGTCCTACCAGAATAGTTCCAAGTTCCATTCTCAATGCAAGGGAGGTAGCACCTTTACTTTGCCCCCATATCTCCTCCACCTTTTGCCTAGGTTTGTGACATACTTATGGTCTATAAGTTCACCAGTGTTTGTGCCAACTACTTATATGTAGATTATAAGCATTTGAAATAGACCTAAAATAGCAAAGGATAGTAAAAATCTACCTAAAGGGTCGGACACACATTTAAAATAGGGAAGAAAGTCATATAGGGTTAAAAAAATATTATCATTGCATGTATGTGTGCAAGATAGCCAAATTTCATGTATCCTGGCCTCTTTGTGGCCTCATGATCTGTTGTGATATGAGGAGTCTGGGCCACAAACCTTGCGCTCCATCATGCTGTCTGACCTCCATGGACTGAGGCCTCTGAGTCCATGAGTCCAGATAAGCTCTTCCTCTCTTCATTTGCTCCTGGCAAGCGTTTTGCTCACGGCACCATGGAGGTATCCATGACAAAGGGCAACCGCAGACTTGGTTACTCCAGGCAGCCTCTCATCTTTCTCCTCTCACCCACGTCGTCCTGATTTTCAAGTCTAACCTTCACATCGACCTTCTTGATCGCAGATTCCAGGAGGATGCTCCTCTGTGGTCTGGAGGAGTAGAACTCAAGGCCGTCAGCACAACTCACTGCTCCGCGTTGCCTCCCCCCCCCCTCGCCACAGAGGAAGCCAAGCTTCCAGGGTCCCCAACTCAAGCACACGTTCACACCTGTGTGTAGCATCTGTGCGAGCCACATTCCAGCTGTGATACGCTGAAGGCTTCTTCTGTAGAACTTCCAGTTCCCTTTCGGGCTCCGTGGTTGAAGCTGCCTTTGCTCCCTGCTCCTGCTACCCAGGTATGTACAATGGAAACATATAACAGTCCTAAATGTGTCCTTGGAGAACACAGAAGTATCCACAACGTCTCCATTCTCCTGAGGATACTGGCCCCACTTTTCCTACCTGTCATAATAAGCAGCTGCTATGTTACTTCGCCTCAGTCTTGACTATTGTCCGTGCGTCTGTATGTCAGACGACCTAGAAGTAGCATCGCTTTCTCACTTTCTTTTGGCAAACTGTCTTGTTGAATTTTTTTTTTTTGATGTCTCGTGGCAGTCCGTAATACTTGTCACATTCTTTAGAAGCCTTTGCATGGTTTTCGCCTATGAGTGAGTCAGCATTTGGCATGAAAGGTATGATAAATGTTTAGCTTTTGAGTTCAATATTGAAAGTAAGGTTTCAACAAATATTTTCAGACCAAAAGGCATGTGTCTGATATTTTGGTAGATATTGCCCCTCCTCCTAAGCTTTGTTTTTTTGATCCAAAAGCTGTACTCGTTTTTGATATTATCGTTGGTGTGCAGGAAAGCCTAATTTCACATATTCTTACCAATAATCTTGAATCTTCTTTAATTTCAATGATACGATGGCTGAAATATTTTTGTTTTAATTTGTGTTCTGATTTCGTGTAATGAAGTTCCTTTTTCTTTTCAATTATACCCCTAAGTACCCAATTTTCTTCAGGATTGTTTGTCTTTCTCTGTCATGTAGCAGGAAAGCTCTGCATATTATGAACTGTAAACCTAATTCCCCTCCCCAGTTTTTGTTTCTTAATTGTGCTTTTTGTGATTCATGTAGTTATATATGTTAAATTGATTTTTGATTGCTCACTAAATTTATTATATCTTATATATGGAAAATGACTACTAATTAATTAAAAAAATTACTGACTCCCCTCTGTGCCGGGGTGGGCTAAGTTGATGTACATGTTACAAACGAGAAAAGGTTAGCGTGTGACCTTGTTACAAACTGAAACCCCTTCTAGATCAGGCTAAGTATCTGCTGAAAAAGAGTCCAATGTGCTGGCTACTAAAAAATAAATATAACTTGTGTCGAAACTATGAATCGTACTTAGATGGCCCTTAGAAAATTGTATGAGACATGAGTTAGCTAAGCCCTAAATTTTGCTTCAGTAAAAATAGTCGTCAGAACTGAAAAGGAACTAGGTCAGCAGGTACGTGCTCCAGTGCATGACAGAGGCGGTGACATAGTGGGAAACTTGACCTAGCGCCCAAAGCCTGGGAAGGACTTCTTTGGAGGTTTTGGACCTTGTATCACGGCTCTGTTTCTGTACACCAAACTGCTCCTGAACTTGGTCATTAAAGTTGTAGCCAGTTAATTTAGCTTTGACACTGCAGGCTGACAGTTCTAAAGGACTCTGCTGGCTGGTTCTTCTGATTTGAGCCAAGAGTGACTAATCTTGTCTAGGGCTGCTTGTGGCTTATAGTCAGCTGGTAGGTTGTAGGGATTGCATGGTTTATGGTGTCTGCAGCTACGGTGATGGCGGCCTCTCCTCACAGGGCGTCTCACCCTCTCACAGGCTCACCAAGGTCTGCTGCCATAGTGGTCTCTGAGTTGTAAAAACTTGAGAATGGAACTATAGAAGTCTCTAGAGCAGTGGTTCTCAACCTGTGAATTGCAACCCTTTGTAGGTTGAATGACCCTTTTACAGGGGTCACCTAAGACCATTCTGCATCTCAGATACTTAGAGTATGACTCATAACAGCAGCAAAATTACAGTTATGAAGTAGCAGTGAAAGCAGTTTTATGGCTGGGGGTCACCACACCATGAGGAACTGTGTTAAAGAGTTGCAGCATCAGGAAGGTTGAGAATCGCTGCTAGGGACAGATACACTGCCTTTTCTGGATACGAGGAGAAGTGAAGTATGATGGTCATCACTGTAGGTTATCACAGAACTCTGCTTCAGATCTACCTTTGCTGAGTGATTTCATCTTCACCTGTATGTTTGATCATGGCCCAAACTATCTCTTTACAAACGCCAGGTAAAATCATATAGGACAGTAAGCCTGGCTGCAGATGCCTTTGTTTTGCCATAGGGCATGTACTGGCCTTTTAGGGAATGTTTTCTCATCTTGTCTCAAGCAGGGTAGTTAGGAAAGTGATACTGGTGTTTGTGGACTGGCCAGAACTATGTATGATCTTACCATCTCCTGTTATCTTTATCTTCCTGAGCATCGTTAAAGGTGATGGGGGCTGAAATGCTGGGCTCGGGCAGGGCACATCACGATCACTCATACAAAGGGTTAAATCCAAGAGTCCCATATGAGAGTCTTCAGGTAGTAGCTGCTTCTAGTCTCTATTTTCTTAGATTATTTTCATTTTCAAGTCAGTTGACTGCTTGCTCTTTTGATGTCTCTAATAATCTTGGTCCATTAGACGTGCTGGAGATTCCATCAGGCTTGGTTTAGGCCTTGGTTGTGCCGTTTGCAGTTCAGAGGGAGCTCCACCAAGTCCTTTCTCTTGCCTTGTCTGGGCTGTAGAGATAATGAGGACTCCCCAGTTTACACAGATGTGACCTCAAGGCTCAGAAAAGAGACCTGCTGCTTTATAACTTCGCTTACAAAGTTATGATCTCTTGGCCAAACTTTTCCCTTAGAAGGACCCATGATTAATGTCAGGGTATAATCAAAATGCTTTTATATAAAGATGGTGCTTTTAAAAGACTCAAGGTCATTTTCTACTCTTCGAGAGCCAGAGACAGCTGGAGAAATCTATGTATTTACGTCTCAAAAGCCTGATTCCCTCTGGTTCTTGGATACATCCCAAATGATGTTAATTAAAACAAATGCATTGCTCCACAGAGGTGCAGTGTGTCATGGTGGAGCTGTCCCTGAGCTCTGGAGCCAGAGTCTTGTTTGAATTAGGAGGATGTCTGTATTCTAAGGCGCCCCATAGAGACGTCTATGGCTAGGGCTTTCAGCTGTCCATACTGTCTCTATTGAGAGACATATTTATATCTTCCAGACTAGCAATTAATCACTCAGTGGGGTTTTATACGGGGGAGGAGTCATGAGCTCACAAGAGAATCTTTTTGTGCTGCCAGGAACCACAAAACATGGGCACAATTAAAATGCTGATTTAATTTATTAGACAGCGGCATAGGACAGGAATGTTTAAATGATGTTGACAGGGCCAGAATCTTAGCACCACCTAGTCTTAAAAATAGAAAACAAATGCCTGCCCCTTAAATGAAATTATATTAATAACATGTTTCTGGAAGCTGCTTGGAAGCAAAATAAAGCTATTGACATTAATTAAAATTTGAAGACGTATCATTTGTTGTTAACGTGCTGCTTTTGTTCGAGGGAAACAGCTTTCAAAGTGATCTATTTATGAAGATTAAATGGGGAAAATTGCCTATTGAGCAAATGTTGGTTAATAAGGCTGCCTTTCTCAGAAACATGGGTTTTTAAGTAACAAAAATGTTTTTATAGCCTAGTAATGGTTTCTATTTTTTGATCATTGCAAAAATTGCCTTTGTTACTTGAATTTTAATATTTCCACACAGGATTCCATTGTTAGGGATAGCATAAATTTTAAAATCTGGGAAGATGTTCATCATTGTCAGGGTGTTAGGTAGCATATTGGAAAAGAGAATTTCATTGAAAATCAATGTGGTTAGGCGTGCGGTCCTTCTCCAAACACCGCGGCAGAAGTAGGAGCCAGCAGGCCCCATTAGCCGCCTTTAACTAACTCTCCTTAAAGGAATGCTGTTTGTTGCAAAACAGCTCTTCTCTGGTTTCACATAAGCTAGAAAGTGTCACACACTAGTGGATAGTGGCTCACCCTCCCATAGTATAGAAAGGTTGGTCAATGCAGCAGGTCTATGAGGCCTTACAAGTAGTTAATGTTCAGAAGAGGGGGAAGGATCTTTTCACACTTTCTTTTAGGTTTGCTTTCCTTTTCTTGCTGCTATGGAGACGCAGCAACTTGAGTTTTCAAAGTTGATATCTACCAAGCCTCTTAGATGATGCTAAAATACTGTGTTCTTCAACGAATGAGTCCAGAAAACATGAACGGTGTGTGCTGCTCCTTATTACACCACTGACATTTTCGTAAGATTTATTTTTATTTCTGATTTATGTGTCTCTCTGTGTGTATACGCCAAGGGTATGTGGGGTGTCTGGGGAGGCCAGAGGAAGTGTTAATTCCCTGGATCTGGAGTTACAGGCTGTTGTTAGCCACCAGATGTAGAACTCAGGTCCTCTATAAGGGTAGCAAGGGCCCTTAACTACTGCGCCATCTATCCAGTGCCGCTCCCCCCCCCCATTATGGAACATTTGCACACTGTGCAAAGATATATTGCTGTGATTGGTTTAATAAAGAGTTGAATGGCCAATAGCTAGGCAGGAGGGATAGGCAGGACTTCCAGGCAGACAGAGAAAGGAGGAGGAGGAATCTAGGTGCCTGAGAGACATGAGGAGACATGGGGGATGCCAGATGGGCAATACATGACAGAACATAGGTCATTAGAAATGGGTCAATTTAAGCTGTATGAGCTAATTAGGAACAAGCCTAAGCAACAGGTCGAGCATTCATAATGAATAAGAAGTCTCTGTGTCATTATTTGGGAGCTGGCTGGAGGGACAGAAATAGACTTGTTATACCCTCCCCCACCCATTTCTGAGATGTCTGTAGTCTAGTTATGGTGTGAGATTTCATTGGCCTCTATTGGTCTTTATGACTCTGGAATAGGTGTGCAAATGGAACGGAAGAGATGAAATGTTCCCACACTATTTAAAAGTCAAGCAGTCCCTGGGAAGGGAATTATGAACATTTACATGGTATGAATTTGCTTTTGGTAAATGGCGTTATTTTGTAGAAAAATTCTATTGACATGGGTAATAAATAATAATTAGCCACGATTGACATTGTAAAAGTTGTTTTTCTCTCCGGCTTTTACTCCTTCCCTCCCATCCATTTAGTTCAGCTCCTGTGGCTCCTGCTCTTAAACAGCAAATGTTCTGCCCCCGCCCTTCTGTGCGCCCATGGGCTCCTCATCTGCTCTTTCCTTAAATACCGAGTTGGTTTGTCTGCTCTGTTGGATGGCTCACATCACATCCTGTTCAGCCTGGCTCCTGTGCCAGGCATATAGCAAGTGGTTATTATATTTCTGAAGCATTAATGAAGGCTTTCATATCAACCATTTAACTCAGCCATCTTCAACAGAGCAAGGGTGTGAGTGTGGATGTAATCTTTCCCCTCTTCACCCTGAGATTTGGCAGTGTTTAGAGGGACTTCTGGCGATTACACGTGAACTGAGGTGCGTGCGTGCGTGCGTGCGTGTGCGTGTGCATGTGCGTGTGCGTGTGTGTGTGTGTGTGTGTGTGTGTGCCCGTGTCCACACATTACTGGCATCTGGTGGACTGAGTCCGAGCCTGCTGCTAGATATCCTTCGGTGTCCAAAACTGCCGCAAGTAGCTGTCTGTCCCCAGACGTCAGTAGGGTCAAGCTTAAGAAACCTTTGCTTTTTGCTTTTCATTCTTTCTCTCTCCTTTGTTCTCGAACAGATGGATGTGCAGTCGATGTTTCTCCCAGTAGACCTGAGACTACATATGAGGAGAGATTAAACGCCTTACTCAAGTCTACAGCTTAAGGGAGTTGCAGAACCAGAAATTGGACCCCAGCTCGTGGTTCTAAATCTAGGAAATTGCCAGACTATTTCAGGGACTTCAGTAAGGACTGATTCTTAAGTTTATCTACACAGCAGCTGTAGAAATCTCTACACACGCTGCTCAGAAGCAATAACTAGAAGTGAGGGCAGAAAATATTTTTTTGTGTGTGTGCGCTTAAATTTGGAAGATAACTTTCAGTGGATTTAAAAATCTTGCATAAGAGTTTCAGTTAGCTATGCTTATATCCTCCCTTAGCGAGCAAAATTCTTCAGCACAGAATCAGTCTATCTATGTTTCTCATTAATGCTGTTCTGAAAGATTGACATTAATTACATATTTTTGATTACTAAAATGGATGTCTGAAACAGCTGAATTGGACATTAGTTATTTTGTGCTAATAGCCTAGTTAATTTTAACACCAGACCTACTTATTATGTCCACAGAACATGGCTTCCTCAGATGTGCGGGTCTGCTTACTAGCCAGTTACGGAACTGAAATAAGACTATGAGTCTCTGCACTTCGATTAGATGGATGGCCATCGCAGAGTAGCTAAGTCAAGGCGGGATGAAGATGGCGTAAGACGTAGAATCATGCTAAGCTTACAAAACCATAAGAAAGTAGGTAATTATGTTTCTAAGAGGACATCATCTCAGTAATGTTCCGACGGAAGAAGTGAAACTGCTGACCACAGCTGTGCATCCAAGTGACGTGGCTCTGAGACTGACTTATTCTGACCTTGAAATGGCAGTTTCAAGGACCCCCTTGACAGTGGCTTCAATAAGCTGGAAACTGAACTATTTCCAGTTCTGAAATCAGCAGCTGAAGGAACATCGTGGACACATTACTAAATCACATTTTGAACACATTAAGAAGACATCCCATTCATGGGAAAACGCGTCTCAGTCAAGAATACCAATATTGGTAAAATAGACTAAAGGCAATCGAACAGTTAAATTGCCTATTAGTTTATGGGATTTCACTTAGAATTATGAAATCGAGAGACTATCGATGGCCTATGAAATAAAATTGGAGGACTTGGAGATTTAAGCCTCCAAATCTTATTTTATTTTTATTACTATGTAGGTGAGGTTGAACCTGAACTGCTGCTTCTGCTACCACCTCTGAGGTGACGGGATGACAGGCCCGCATGACCATGCAGGGATAGAGGGGCATCAGTCTGTGAAATAATCACTCTGCTTGTATGGGAAGCTGGCAAACAAAACATTCCATTTTTTAAAAAAATGTTCTGCTAAAGCAGTAATTTTGAAATTATATTTTTGAGTTCATAGATAATCTGTTTTGTGAAAGTCTGTTCCACTTCTCTTAAATATAACCTTAGCAAGAGAATTGTTTGCACAAAGTCACATTTTCACTTTGACTTTAAATAGGAATATTTGTTTTCATACATTTTAAGAATATCTTTTGCTACATGTGATGGCACACACCTGTAATCCCTGCATGGATGCGATTTAGGCAAGAGGACTGCTGCAAGTTCGAGGCCAGCCTGTTCTACCCAGCGAGTTCGATGCCAGTCAGTGCTGCATAGTGAGACCCTGTTTCAAAGTAAAACCAAGGTTGGAGAGGTGATTTGGAGATTAAGAACAGCACAGTACTGCTTTTGTAGAAGACTCAAGTTTGGCTCCTAGAACCCACACTGTGTGGCTCAAAACTGTAACTCTAAATTTAGGGGATCCACATCCTCTTCTATCCTTCACAAACATCTGCACACACATGCAGACACATAAACACACAGATACACAGACATAGACACACATCAGACACATACAGACACACACAGACATACACACAGACAAATACAGACACACACAGAGACACACACAGACAAATACAGACACACACACATAGACATACACAGACATACACACAGACACACACACATACACAGATATACACACACAGACATACACACACAAACATATACACACAGACATACACAGACATACACACACACACACACACACACATACACACACAAAGTAAATCTTAAAAGAAGATTGCTTCTTTTCCAGAACCTGAACTTTGGGGCTTAAATTAGAACCATGTGTGCAGTTTATGATGCTGTGTCATGAAGCCCCTAAAGAATGTTCCAGAGCATCATAGTGCTTAGTCAAAAACAGAACTTCAAGTTTTCGACAGGGAGAATAAACTGGCAGTTGAGGAACCAGAAAGATAAGTAGATGAAGGATTCCAGAGTTGGCCATGGATTGGGAGCGATAAGAGTCTAGAAAAACAGTGGTGGTGCACACTTTTAATCCCAGCACTCAGGAGGCAGAGGCAGGTGGATCTCTGTGAGTTCGAGACCAGCCTGGTCTACAGAGTGAGTTCCAGAACAACCAGAACTACACAGAGAAACCCTGTCTCAAAACCAACAAAAAAACTAGTGAAGAAGAAAAGTGAAGTTGAGATAGGGAAGGAGAAAGGGGTGGGGACTGGGTAAGACCCAATGATGAATTCTGTGTTTTAATTGTAGGCTCCCTCTTCTTGGACCTGCAAACTAAAGGTATCAGAACAAAGCCTGACACCACTAGATGTCTTCAAAACATTAATATCAGTAGCCAAGCACGTCAGCATGCATTTGTTACTGAGTGAGATATAAAGACCAGTTAATTTGGGAGTAAACTCTGAAAAGTAAGAGGATGCAAACAGATTGGCATCCTTCGAGCACTGACATGATGCCACAGGCGGAAGACGCCATACTTGAGCGGCAAGTAGTGTTCAAATCCAAGTTCACTGATAACATCATCTAAAACGATCTCCAGACTACTTTATATAAGGTGTATATGAAATGTAAGTGTTTGGACCTGAGTCTTACTGTCATAGCCTTGAAAACAACTGCAAATTCAAAACTAAAACCCCAAACGTGCAGCATCCTAAGCATAAAGGTTCGCTCAGTGTGGGCCCATGTCAAAGACTTTATCGTGAAGAATTGGTAATCCATGGAGGGAAAGACAAAGTACACATGTGAAATTGCAGAGAGCTAGATGGTGTGTTGGAAATCACAATGTCCAAAACTCAACATGTAAGGGCTAGGGATAGGACAGCCCAGCTGGGGAGGACCCGTGATGGCATTTTGCTAAGGTAGAGTGGGCCCCACAAATACTCATATTTGTTTCTGCAAAACCCAAAGGAGAAAATGTAAGATTAAAATGCCTATTGAAGTTGATTTAAAACCATGTGTAGAATGTAAGGCCAGGTATTTTAAAACAGTCATCCATTATGTTAAGAATTCTGTACAAAGAAAGTCTCCCGGGTGAGGAGTGTGTCATGGATACTTGTGTTTCTTTTTGTACCGTGAGATGGTGATGTCCGCAGAGACACCCGGGCATGGTGCTTCATGCCTATAATCCCAGTAAGACTAAGTCAGGGGGAGATCATGGGTTCAGGGACAGCCTGGGTTACATAGTGATATGATGGCCAGAGACAGGAAACAAACAAACAATGAACAAAAACAACAACAACAAAACCCAAAAAACAAAACAAAACCAAAAATCAGAAACTCACAAAAGGCCAAGAGCAGGTCTCTTAATATTTGTCCTTCAAGGAGAAAAATGTCTTCAGGAAGTATCAAACAACAGCATCAGATAAAGGTTACAATTAAT
>JAQHUG010000257.1:2654463-2667046 GCA_028555095.1 Dicrostonyx torquatus | reverse complement strand
CAGCATTGTTGCTCATCCACTGGGGTTGGGCTTGAGGTAGGGGTAGAGGCTTTTCTTTCTGGCAGTTGGGTCTCAGGGTGAAGCAGTCCTTGGAAGCAGGCCTTCTTGGCGTACCTCCCTCTTCTTCCATGGCAGCCAGTCTTGCCCTGTGTCTGTCGACTCTTAGGTGGGGAAACATTTTTTTGTCACTCCTGGTATGACTGGTGTCTTGAAAAAGTTCTGGACACTTGGGGCTGGAGAGATGGTTTGGCAGTTAAGAACACTGACTGCTCTTCTAGAGGACCTGGGTTCAATTCCCAGCACCCACATGGCAGCTCACAACTGCTTGTGACTACAGTTTCAGAGGTTCTGACACCTTCACACAAACATGCATGCAGTTAAAACATGAATGCACGTGAAATAGAAATAAATAAATTATTAAAAAAGAGAGAGTCTCCTTTCCAACTCCAGAGGCAGACAGGTGTCTGCTTCCGTCACTTCCTTAGAAGCAGTAGGTCTTTTTGTCTGGGCTTGAGGGACAGGAGTTTGTTGCCCCTTCTTTAGTAGACCAAGTCTGTTACTTCCTACATGGAAGGTATCCTCACCATAGCAGGTGGGTCACTGATAGGGCTCTCCGACATCCCATCCTGTCCCCATCTTTCTCCAAGAAACATTGTTTCTAGGGCTCCAGCCCACTGTTATCTTCTAAAAGTCTCATTTCAGTACCACCCAGCACCAGGGAGGCCGAGGAGAAGGATTACGAATCTGAGGCCAGTCTAGACTCCATAGTAGAGACTCTGTGACATGGTGGGCATGACCAGCTCTTTCTCCTCCGGCAGAGAGTGTACTGTGTATGTCCCTCCCTCTCTCAGGAAATCTTGTCTCTCTTTGGACAGCAGTTTTCTTGGTTACATTATGCCCTCAGCTTTCTGATGGCTTCAGGAATACGTAGGATTTTATAGACACCTGACTTTTGTTGGCATTCAACATCGTAGGGGAACCGGAATTTGGAGCTTTTCATTGATGTGCGTCCATGCATATTAGCGTGGAACTAAACTGAGATCTCAAGAACAGCTGGAGATCTGCGCGAAGCGGCACAAGCGCTTCCTCCTGGTAGTCTCAGTGAGGTAATGGAAATATCTAGATTCATACCATGGGCTTTGAGCTTGCCTGAAAACCATGTCTCCAGCCTGAGCCCTGATGGTTTTGAGCTCCATGCCTTTTCCTCCATCTCTTTTCTATATCATCAGCTGGGAGGGGAGAGGTCAGAGTCTCTCACTGCAAACTGGGCAAAGGCTCTGGCAGCTGCACAAGCGACACAGTCTGCTGGCTTCTAGCCGTAGCCACCGCGGCCACTCTGTGGGGAAGAGGATGCCTGAGCTCAAGGAGTGAACAAGAGAAGAGAATTTTGTTTTTCTTTTAAAGTAGAGTCATTCCACACCAGGCTGCATCTTTATACAGGTTCTGTTTTGTGTGTTTTTAAAAAGCCCCCCTCCAACCTCTCTTAATTTTAAGTTCTTTAAAAATAGTATGATCCACGAAAAAAACCCCAACACATTAAAATACATTATGATGTAAAACTATAGAGGAAAAATGTATTGGAAGAAGGACAGATTTCTGAAGCTGTAGAGATAAGTCGATTTCCCACATTGCTGGAGGGCTAACTCTTTTTGAAGCCATTTATTATGCTTTTAATGTGGTTAGGCAGGTGTCCTACTGTATTGCTGAGCAGAATTCTTATTGCAAGTCAGTCTGTATATGTGTGTATGTGTCTGTGTGTCTGCGCGCATGTGTGTGTATAGAGAATTTCGTAAAGTCTAAGGTGCACACTTTCCCCCATTCTAATTTCTGAAATTAGAATTTGTTTTCCATTTGATCATATGTCTTGGCCTCATTTTCAGTTTTCAAGATTTACTTTTAATTTTTGGCTGTGTGTATACATGTGCGTGAATGCCACATGTGAAGGCAGTACATGGGGAGACCAGGAGAGGGAGTCAGAACCCTGGAATTGGCCTTACCAGTGGCTGTGAGCTGCCATGTGCGTGTTGGGCAAGGATCTCAGGCCCCTTGGGGGAGCAGCAAGCAATCTTAACTACTGAGCCATCTCTCCAGCCTCATTTGGCATTTTTTCCCTCCTTGGGAAAGGAACTGATAGTATTTTTAACATTGATGTTATTTTAGATATGAAGAAATACAGGAGTGTATAGATGATTTTGTAGATTAAGAACCCAATACCATATATATTTACATATAATTAAATTTGTTAGTATTTATTTATTTTTGAGATGGAACTTTCTTGACAAGGAATAACATGTTTGTGCTGGAGATGTTTGGAAACCTTATGTTTGGGATTTAAAAATGAGGTAAATTATCTCGGCTTCAGCTGTGATTGAAGATTTGCCTCTATTCCTATGTGCGCATTGCATCTTAATTTTCCTCCCTGCTTTTAATTTTAATTATGCTTGTCACAGAGCACCCACCACTCTGGATTCATTTCCCCTGCTGCTGTTGCAGCAATTGGCTGCCTATGCATGATATTCTTAAAGAGATCGTCCAGCATTGCATGAACATGGAGGAACTGTGTTCGAGTGAGCGTTTGGTGCTGTGGCTCCTACCATTCTCACAAGTGCTGGACTAGCCTAGAATACTATTTCAGGATTATCTCTATAATATATGTGATATGTGATAGCAGAATCCTAGTAGAGAAAGCCTTTCAGTCATTAAGACCAAATGTTGCTAATTCTTTGTGCGTATAGTATATGTATGTGTGCGTGTGTTTGTATGTGCATGTATGTATATGTGTGTTTGTGCATATGTGTGTATGCATGCATGTGTGGGGTTGTGTGTGCGTGTATGTATATGTGTGTATGCATGTATGTGTGTGTGCATGCATGCATGTGTGGGGTTGTGTGTGCACACACATGTGCATGTGGTCGCTATAGGTAGCGACCTCTCTCATTGTCGCCTTGCTTTTTGAGACAAGGTCTTTCAGTGAACCTGATGTTTTGCCTTTGGTTAGATTGGTTGGCTAGTGTCTTTTAGTTATATAAGCCATCTTTATGACCTTGACACAAAAAAAGCACACTTGGGTCATTAATGGGTGTGTTAATTGTTTTTGATGTTGGTTTATAAATGTATACAGGTAGTGGGTCAGAGAACCGGCAAAGTAAATATCCTTCCTCACTCTCAGAATAGAGCTCAGCTGTCCTTTGAAGAGCTCTCCCTCACATGTAAAGATAGGGCTCCGGGAAGACAGCTGCCTTCTTCCCTACTCTGACTTAGGGCATTTATTCCATTCGATTTGGTAAGTTTTCTTTTGAAAACGTTTATTTTAAAACTTTTATGTGTGTTTATGTACATGCACCATGTGTGTACCATGCCTGTGGAAGCCAGAAGAACATACCAGGTTTCCTGAAACTGGAGTTACAGATGGTTGTGAGCTGCCATGTGGGTGCTGGGAACTGAACCCAGGTTCTCAGCAAGAGCAGCCAGCGAGTGCTCTCAATGGCTGGGCCATTGCTCTGGTAACTTCTCTTAAATGGAGTAGAAACCATCCTTCCGCCTCATGTACACACATCTCTGTGGTAAAACAAGTTCCTCAACCCAGGCATTCTGTGCAGACACATGAAGAAGGCAACGACATAGCATAAACATAAGTACACACTCAGTTTTGACATAATAGTGAGACAGTTACACGGAGCTCCACTAGGGCCTCTCATGATCGAGTTGGGCTCATTCTAGGGTCACCTAACTTTTTTTTTGATGATTCCCTTTTATTTTTTTATGTTCATTGATTGGTGTTTTGCTTGCATGTCTGTAGGTGTTGGATTCTCTAGAACTGGAGTTATAGACAGTTGTGAGTTGCCGTGTAGGTGCTGGGAATTGAACTGGGGTCCTCTGGAAGAACAGTGTTCTTAACCTCTGAGCCATCTCTCCAGCCCGAATTCTAGGGTTACTTTTGAGAAGATTTTTTTTCTGTACTATGAACTACATGTCCTGAGTCAAACACTACAGCCGAAGTGAATAAATTATCAGTGGTATTTAAGACAGTGGACCAAGAGTTTCTAAGCTCTGCCACGCAGTCACAAATGCTCCTGAAAGAGGGATGTCACTCACAGATTGCCAGAGAGGAAGATTTGGTAATTTTTAGACTTTGGTTTTGTGAAGCTCAGTCTGATTTTTTGCATTAGTAGGAGTAAGAAGAGACAAAAACAAACAAAAACAAAACTAAAACCAAAACAACAACAACAAAACACACGTTAGCCTGAGGTTGCAGGGATGCAGGTGAGCGTGGGGTTGGTAGAAAAGCTTGGACTATTAAAACACCAGATGTTAAACAATCATGAAAGTTTGGGGAGGTTAAGTAGATAGTCTACCAGAAACTCCTAGAAATAGTTTGCCAGAGAATCCAGCTCGCTCCTCTCATTTAATAATTGGGAAGTGTGAACCTAATTCATAGTAAGTATTTATGTATCTGTCGTGTGCATGGAGGCCAGTGCTCAACCCTGGGTGTGTTCCTCTGTCCTGCTCTTTGTTATTTGAGACAGAGCCTCTGGCTCAATCTGGAGCTCACAGATTTGACTATAAACTGTCTGGCCAGTGATGTCCAGAGATGCTGCCGTCATTATCTCCCCTGCATTGGGATTACCCCATGCCTGGCTTCTTACATGGGCGCCGAGGATCCGATCTTAGATCTTCACACTTGTGTGACAAGCACGTTAACAAGCGAACCATCTCCCAACCTCCCTGTGTAGCAATGTATGTAAGAGATAAAGGCACTGTCAGGGCAGGGAGGAAAAACTGACCCATTGAGGCATTCAGGACTTACAAGATGGACATTAAGGCTGGTTAATGAATGCTTTTGAAGGAATTCAAAGGGATACCAGGGAAGCCTAATGACTACATATCATACCATAGCTTCATTTTTCTTCAAATGTATAAGGATGTGTCAAAAATAAATTACAAACGTCTACAGATTCCATGAAGGTTCATTCAGAGTAGTAGGGGAGGGGAAAAAAAGCCTCTTCTAAAATACAGGGACCATCTTGAGTTAAACAAACGCCAGAAAAAATTATAATTGTAAAACCACGATGTCGGCTGTCATTATTCCAGTGGCCGTGTTGTTTCCAATAACAGTTTGGCGCTGTATTTAGTCTGTAGCAATCTACAATTGAAATATAAAATAAAGATTTTCCTTTTATTTCCCTCTGAAGTCCTGGGCCAAGCTAAGCAGAGCTGAATGTGGCATCTGTGGGTGATTAAGACAGGCTTTCCTATGGGGTTTCGAGTAGAAAGTAAACATGGATTCTATCCACAGTCAACAGCATTTACAAATGTAAAGAGAGGAAGCTACTGAGTGTTTGGAGAAGGAACCCTTAGAAAGGAGGCCGAAAACAGCGGCAGATGGTGATGAGTTCCATATGGTCAAAGACTGCGTTCAAAGGAAAACAGAGGCAGCGAGCGGTTCTGGCTGATGATACTTTATTGAAGCAATTTCTGTATCTTATTTTCTCCTTGACTTTCGAGAAGGGTTCCATCTCATGACGCCAGAAAAAGGTGACTTACAAGAGAAGAGGAATTTTGTTTGAGAGGCTTGTTAAGGGAGTGACGCAGCCCATGGAGCGCCCCCTGGAGGTTCTACCTGGAAGTTGACTGTAACTCTGGGCTGGGGAGGTGGCTCAGTCTGCAAAGAGCTTGCTGCTCAGTGAGGAGTGAAAACCTGAGTTTGATGCTCAGCACCTACCTAAAAGTTTGGAACGTTAGCGCTGGGGAGGCAGGGACAGGAGGATTCTTGGGCCTTGCTGGCCAGCCACGTTAGCCAAATCAGCTCATATCTGGGAGACGGTGTCTTAAAAACAAACCAACAAAAAACAAGGAAGGTGGTCCTTGGGGAGCGACACCTGGGGTTGACCTCTGGCCTTCATGTGCAAGCACACATGCACAGGCACACACACACGCACGTGCACACACACACGCGCGCGCACACACACACACACACACGCACACATTCTCTAGTTCTTTCTGCTTACCTTGGTGTTTTAGGTCAAATGTACTTTTCTAATTTCATGAGATAATGTCACTGATTTGGTGCCAGAGGGGATTCCATCTCTGCTTCTTTAACTTACAGGCTGTGTGAGCCTGGGAAATGACCAAGTATCCCGGGCTTCAGTGACTTGTCCTCAGAGTAGGATAGCTGTAGTGGTCATCTCCTGTTCGTTTCTCCAACTCTCTCCAATGGTTGCCTGCAACTGTAGAGTACCTAATCTTTTTTTTTTTTTTTTTTTTTTTTCGAGACAGGGTTTCTCTGTGGCTTTGGAGCCTGTCCTGGAACTAGCTCTTGTAGACCAGGTTGGTCTCGAACTCACAAAGATCCTCCTGCCTCTGCCTCCTGAGTACTGGGATTAAAGGCGTGCGCCACCACCGCCTGGCTTAGAGTACCTAATCTTATGTACGTTTCTGTCCCGCACATACATACCTCTAAGAAAGTTGTATTTATAGACTCAGCACAGTAAGTATAATATAATGAAATTACTGGAATAATATGCTATAGCAAGTTATCTGGATGTGCTCTGTCTCTACACTGCCGAGGAGCGGCTGGTGCTCACAGTGTGGGTGCCACGGACACATGGATAATTACTGCCTTGGATGGGACAGGGTAGATTGGTAGCAGAGTTCATCACGCAGGACGACAATTTAAAATTATGCATTAGTTATGTAATTTTTCCATGAATATTTCTGGAAAGTGGTTACCTATGAATTACTGAAACTACAGATGAGGGGGTGATGTCGACTGGAGTACTAGCCTTTGCCTTTTCTACTTTACTTAGTGTGTGTGTGTGTGTGTGTGTGTGTGTGTGTGTGTGCGCGTGCACATCAGAGGACAACTTGTAGGCTCTCTCCTTCCACTGTGCGTTCCAGGAATCAAACTCAGGCCATCAGGTTGGCTCAGTGAGGACTTTTATCAGCGAGCCGTTTCACTGACCCGGCCCTTATGTTTTATACCGCTTAAATGTAGACTTGTTACACAGAGTGAAATGAATTGATCTAGGTAAAATGCCTATCAGAGTCATTGGGAAGGCCGTAACAATGGGCACTGCAGGGCCCCACCCAGCACTCCAGAGTCAGCATCTTTGCTGACCACAGGCCAGTCATCAAACTTTCTTCCTTTGCTTATTTTTTTGAGGCAGTGTCTCCCCATGTAGACCAGGCTGGCCTTTTGTGGCCTTGTTATCCTCTTGCCTCAGCTCCTCAACCCTGGGATTATAGGCATACACCTCTATACCTGTCCAGTAGATTTAAATAAAAATCATTCACTCTATGGTTGTGTTCAGTTTAGTAATCTACGTGTATTTCTGTGATATTACATGTGTATTTTATAACATATGCAAGCTAGACCTTATAAAAGAGATTTTAAAAATACGTTAAACTTTGGGGTACCACTGATTAAAAAATACATGACAAAAGTTGGGACATAATTTCTTCATTTCTCATTGGGTGAGTGTTTAAAGGTTTGTTGCTGAGTTGATCTAACTAAACAGAAATGGGTAATTCTGAATTCAACTGGCCAAAATCCCCAGTAAAGGGCCCCATGACCCACAGCTTTGGTAATGGGCTTCATCTTGCTGCCTCCGTGCCTGTGTGCTTGTGTGGGCCAAGGTCAAATGGGAAAGCCCACTCCTGGTTCCCTGCATTTTGCATCGCGACAATATTTCTGTTTACCTTTCTCCTTTTGTTCTTCGTCCCTTTTAATATTGCGGAACCGCTCCTTTGCAGCTGTGACCTTGACGGTATTCAGAGCAGCTCTGCTCTTAGCCACAAATATCTGTAGCTTTCAGAAAAGAGACAGCCATCTTCTTTTGTGCTGAGCTGTTGTGAACGGTCTGATCCCTGGATTCTCATTTCAATTTTCTTCCCATCTGGGGGTGACGCAGCAGCTCTCTGAGTGCCAGGCCCCCAGCTCCTGCCTCAGTTGCATGGTGTCGCCTGACGTGCAGAAGTGCTAATCTCCTTTGTTTCTTCTTGAAGCCTTTCCCTAGCATTATAATTATCCAAGGTGGTAACAGTTCTTAAGAACAGTCTGTCACCTTGGCATCAGCTGAAAATTCAGGCAGGGTCCCGAAGATGCACTGCTCTGAATAGTGGGGGAGAAGCGGAACACGACATCCTTGGGCGGTGATGATATTTAAATGATGGAGTCCCATTACCCTGCATAATGTAGGATGTTGACATTTTATTCAAACATGTAATCCTTGTCATTGCGTGTGGGCAGGAGAACGATTACCACCCGGAGTAGGAGCAATACGGGATGACACTACAGAGAAATGACACGAAGCTCTAATCACGTCAATAATTACTTTCCATCTGTCGTATGCCATTTTTGGGTTCCCGTGGTGGCGTGTGGGACCGGGTTCATGACAGAAGTGGTTTCTGCAGTTCTGAGTGATGTTTGGGGCACACCTCCTTACGAAGAGGCAGCAAGCGTATGCTAGGGCTGGGGAGATGGCCCAGTGCTTAAGAGCACTTGTTGGTCTATCTGGAGGACCAGAGTTCAAATCTCAGCATCAACATCAGGCAACTCACAGCCGCCTGGACTCCAGTGGAGTCTGATGCCCTGTCCTTGCCTCCTCAGGCACCCGCACATACATGTGTACATAAACACACACACACATAAATAAAAATAAAATAAATCTTAACATACGTACCTGCTAACACCGATTATATATGTTTGGTTTTTCTTTTCTGAGATAAGAGTCTTGCTATGCAGACTTGACCTGGCTGCCAAAAGCATGTTGGTCTCAAAGTCGAGGCGATGAGTCCTCTTGCTTACGGTTGCATCTTACCACACCTGGCTTATATACGGTCATTAAAACCCCTGAGCTCCCTAGGAGCACCTCCTATACTCAGAAGAGTCTCACCATTGAGTGATTGTAGGTATGCTTGCACTTGGGTATAATGTGTATCGGTTTTGGACACTGTCAACATGCTGAAGATAGAGAAAATGTACATCACTCACTGGTAGGAACTTGGTGGTGTTGATGAACAGCAGTATGGTGATATACATTGTTATTGACACAGAGAGATGTAAGAAGACCTGGAATTTGCTATGTAACCATGCTGGTCTTGAACTCAGAGAGCCCCTACCTCCCGAGTGCTGAGATTAAAGGCACGCACTACCTTATCTGTCTAGGAAGAAGAGTGTTTCATGGAATTTGGATGCTCCACGTGGACCATATACTCACAATTTATAAATTACTTGAGTAAAATAAATTTTTATTAATTCAGTCCTTCAGGGATCTTGACAGCAAATGGAATGAAATCTTCTTGCCTGCTGAACACTGTGTGAGGGAAGGAAACAGCACAACATTGGCAAGGGGACCGGTGGCCTCATGTGATGAGTGGCCTCCACCACTGCGGGTCTGTAGGCCCGGCCATTGCAGCAGAGGCCACAGTGTGACTGCCGGGCCCTGGTGGAAATGAGGATAGGGTACCAGGGGAAGAGAATGAGCCATGAGACTTGAGTAGAGTTGAGAATAGGAGAATGTTAGGAGGTAAAGGAGAACAAGCAGGCAGGACCCTGAGCATAACTTCAGACTAAAGTGTGACGTTTGTGTATGACAATGTAACATGTGTCCACAAGAGCACTGTGTGCACGGTTTGGTTGATGCTACAAAAAGTGGCAAAGCCTGAACAAAGGCTGCGGGTTAGATGATAAAGTCGCAGTGCTCTTTTACTAACTGCTCACGCAAGAGCAAGTTTCTCCTTCATTTAGGAGAGGCATCTGGAAGCGTTTGGAGGGGGAGGAGACGGAATGAGATGCCTCAGAAAGTTTGGGTGCATCTGTGGTGGTGGGGGTAGTGGGAGTGGAGTGGGAGGGGGTGGGGGCAGGTAACGATAAGCAAACGCAGGGTTACTTTTTCCGGAGTGCATTTATAGGGAAATTTTCATAGGGATTCTTTTAAATTTTTTATGGCATTTTATTTACTGAGATTGTGTGCGCATGTGTCTATGTATCAGTGTGTGGAGTCAGAGGACAACTTGTGGGAACTGATTCTCTCCTTCCACTGTGCGGGTCTTGGGGACTGAACTCAGGTAGTGGCAAGTACCTTTACCTGCTGAGCCATTTTTTTTTGTGTGTGTGTGTGTGTATTAATGCTATCCCTTACCCCCTGAAAATCTGAAGTCATTATAAAATACAAAAATAAGAAAAGAGAGAGAGAGAAAGAAAAAGAAAAGCGATCATGCTGGCTCCTATGCAGGGTAGTTTGTTGCCCCCCCCAGTGTAGACATTGGGGGGTCAGTGAGAGAACAACCTTGCGGTGTAGGAGAGAGGCAGCAAGCCAGGAGAGCAAGGTGACGGCTGTAAAAGGTGAGAAAGGTGGCCACACTCAGATGTGCATTGTTTCTTGAACTTGCTCACGGGTTTGTGTGGTTGGCAAAGGAAAGAAGTGATGTGTGACCATAGGTTCCAGGAGACCTGAAGTTGCTCAGAACACGGAGGAAGACATTTGGATTCCTTGAGGATCTGGTGATAATGGTGCAGTGTGCTTCTATAACTTCGATTTAGGTGTGTCTGTGTGTGTCTAGTTGAGCAGAGGCCATGCGTGTGTGCAAGTGTCCATAGAGGTCACAAGAAGGTGCCAGGTTCCCTGGAGCAGGGGTTACAGGTGGTTGTGAGCCATCCAACGTGTCTGGGAACCAGACTCAGGACCTCTGGAAGAGCAGTCAGTACGCTTAACCATTGAGCCGTCTCTCCAGCCCTTGCAGTATGCTTTGGGCAGGATTTTATCCCTTAACCTGACAAGGGCAAGGTTCACTCCCTGTTGATTAGTTATGCTGTTTGATTGCATATGGGCTCTGCGCCTTTGAAAGTGCGCCATTTACTGCAACAGGTGATAAGCTTGTGGGGGGGTTGGTGGGAATCCAGTTCTATCTTATCCAAACAGCTCAGAGCAGTTGTTCGCCGTTGCCAAAGAGTCATGAATACGCAGAGCAATTATCCAGACAACTTTCCAGAAAATAGGTATTTAGATGTGGGAGGTAATTAGGACTTGCCGTAATCAATTCGAGTGATATGCAAATAGAAAGTGTAACCTCCCCTCTAATTTCACACCCCAGAAATAGCTTCCATAGCAGATGCGTGCCTTCCTCCAGGCTTCTGTCCCCCAGCCCTGTTCCTAACTCTACATAGACACGCATACACTTGTGCACGTGTGTACACATCCCCCAAAATCCCCCCGACCTGTGACTCCTTAGTTTAGACCTGCTCATTGTTTTGAATAAAAGTACCTAGACTGCTTATGCATTGTACAACATTTTCTTCCAAAATATATTGAGCTTAAAGCAATATTTATTGTCTTATAAGTTCCTTGGGCCAGGAATGAGGTTGTGGTTTAGTTGCAAGTCAGGTGTTGGTAGGGTCTGAGGCCTCACCTGAAGGTGTCACTGAGGAAGGATCTCCTCCCAAGGCCATTTGTGGCACAGGATCAGTTCTTTTTGAGGTTTTTCAGACCTAAAGTACGTGGCACTGGGGGCTGGGGAGATGCTCAGTGGGTAAGAACACTGCCACACATGTTTGAGGGCCTGAGATCATGTCCCAGCAGCCAGATAAAAAGCTTGGTGTGGCTGTGTCCATGCCTGTAATGCCAGTACTGTATGAAGGCAAGAGAAGGATGGCTTTTAGGGCTTACTGCATGCCAGCCTAGCTCCAGGCTCATGGAGAGACCCTGTGTTAAGAGAATAAGGTAGAAAGACATATAGAGTCATCATCTGGCCTCCATAGGTACCTGCGTTCATACCTATGTGGGAATATAACACACACACACACACACACACACACAGAGAGAGAGAGAGAGAGAGAGAGAGAGAGAGAGAATTAAGTAAATGTAAAATAAACACTAACCCTAATCAGTTTTTGTCAATTATGCCTTCAGCTTTATTTTTCTCATCTGTATTGCTTTCCTATTGCAATAAATTAGTGCAGACTCAGTGGCTTATGCAACACAACTGTATTCTCCTGCACACTGGAGATGAGAAATTTTAAAGTGGAGCCGGCCCACTGGTTCTCCCTGGAAGGTCTTGGTAGAATCTGCTGTCTTTTTCATCTTGGAGAGTCTGTCTGTGTTCCTGATGATACGTACAGAGGATGCTATATTCTAAGCGTAGGAGCTCATGACCCTGCTCAACACTTAGGGCAGAGCATCATCAGTTTTCCGAGCTACATCCTCCCAGACCATCCAGGATTCCATTCCAGTTCCTGGCCATGGAAGACCCTCTTATGTGCAGTCATGTGCTTTTCGGGTCAGGTCACATATTCAGTGGTTCTGAGGACAGGAACTTGGGCACCTTCTGAGTTTGTGGAATGAGGAGCTCCTCAGTCTATGCTAACACAGCATGCATTTGACATGCTAGGTGTTCCACATTGATCTTGGACAATTTCTGCCCCGTGTGTAGAACCTCTTAACTTCCCAGCAATTTCTGGTTCTGATTCATGAGAAATACCCTTATTTTCCCCATATATATATATATATATATATATATATATATATATATAGTATATAATCTCATTTTTGGATGTTGAATTATTCTGAAGAATGTTTTTAGTTTT
>JAQHUG010000257.1:2627783-2650568 GCA_028555095.1 Dicrostonyx torquatus | reverse complement strand
ATACAAAGACACACATGCACATTAAATACAATGGTAAAGAGCTTGATAGGGCTGACATTATAACATCTGTCACAAAGCAGCCTCAACAAAGCAATGTAAAACAATTCCCACCCACTTTCCTTAGAATCAGATTCAAGGCATTATTATTATTATTATTATTATTATTATTATTATTGGTTTTTCGAGACAGGGTTTCTCTGTAGCTTTTGGAGCCTGTCCTGGAACTAGCTCTTGTAGACCAGGCTGGCCTCGAACTCACAAAGATCTGCCTGTCTCTGCCTCCCGAGTGCTGGGATTAAAGGCGTGTGCCACCACCGCCTGGCTAATTCAAGGCATTATTAATACATGATTTTGCTGTGTTCAGTAAGTGTAGAAATTGGTGATGGCCATCTTTCAGACGGAAGAAGCCATAACAGCATGGGTGCTTTGAACCTGTTATCATTCCTTAACCTTTGGAAATATTTCTAGCGTAGTGCTGGACCCATGGGGATCTCTGATTACCTTTCTGCAACAGGTGGGTGGTGTGCTTGGTTCTAGACATTTCGTTTAACATTTTAAAATTTTATGCTTGTTTATTTGTACGCATGCGCATGTGCATGGCTGTGTGCCGGAGCGCACGTGGAGCTCAGAGGACAAGTCGATTCTATTCTTCCACGCTGTGGATACTGTAGATTGAACTCGAATTGTCAAGCTTGGAGGCAGACTCCTACCCGTGGGACCATCTTGACAACCCAAGGCATTTCTTCTTGCTGGAGGAAATGATACACTGAAGTTAACCCTAACTAGAATTCTTCTAGGCAGTACTCTTCAGGGGGGCGGGGCATATGCAAATAGCAGCAATACAGGCATTGGTCGGTTTAACTTTGCCACCACTGTTCCTGCGTTTTGACTTTCTGGTCTCCTACCTTGCCTCCCTCCATCTGCCCTCCACGCTTGGCAGGACGTTGGGTCTGGAATTGCTGAGTTAGCAACTTCCTTTGTTGTGGTCATGACATTCAAATCTTTCCCCTCACAGAGAACGGTCTGTGAGTTTGCAGCCCATCTGCTGCATATCCACTGCCTGCTTCAGAACCAGACGCAGGCTTGTGACAGTTGTGGTCCAACTATTTACAGCGGACGCCCAGGGAAGCGTACTGACTAAGAGATTGGGAAACCGGCTCGATTCACAAGGAAGTTTCTATTTGACTTGACTGTTATGATCAGTGAGCTCTCCAGAGCAAATCCGCCGCATCTGATTGTCTGGATTCTTTGCACGGGATGTTTCTGGGTGGAAAGGAAGAAAGAAACAAAAGGGAAAGAGGCCATGTGGACCATTTGACAACCTGTTGTCCGCACTGGCAGGGTTTTCTGAGTTTAAATAAGAAGTTGGCGGAGGAGGTTCTGAAAAGTTTCCACTCTCGGTCACTGAACAGGCACCAAGGGTAAAAGTGTTTGTGCTTTCAGAATGGGGCAGCGATATTTCAGTGGACAAGCATAGTTACAGTGGATTATAACCTTGTTTCAAGAAGATAGTTGGGGTGGCTGGAGGGATGGAGCAGTGGTTAAGAGTGCTTACTGGCTCCCTAGAGGACCCAGGTTCCATTCCCAGCACCCCATGGTGGCTCACAATTGCCCATCACTCCAGATCCAGGGACTCTGATCCCCTCTGACTTCTGAAGGTTTCTGCATGCACGTAGTTTATACAAACACATAGCACACACACACACACACACACACACACACACACATATATATATATAAAAATAGTAAATATCAGAAAAAAATAGTTGGTAAGCTGAACATGTCGGAGTTAGAAAGGTCAGGAGTTCAAGGTCATTCTTAGCCAAGTAGAGAATTCCAGGTTAGTCTGGGCTGTATGAGACCCTGTCACAAGACACACACATAGAGAGAATAAAACAGCTATTTTTTTTCTTAAAATATAATCCTCTTGTATTTCTCTACATAGTGTTTTCTTAAAATGGCATTAGTTTATTTATTTAAAATGGTGTTAAAGTTAATAAGCATACAGTATTAGATTTCATTCTGGCATTTTTCAAACAGAACTGATTTGTTGATCCTGCCCCTCTCCTCTCTAATTCCTTCTGTGTAGGCTTTCCCCCCCCCCCCTGAGACAGGGTTTCTCTGTAGCTTTGGAGCCTGTCCTGGAACTAGCTCTTGTAGACCAGGCTGGTCTCGAACTCACAGAGATCCGTCTGCCTCTGCCTCCCCCTAGTGCTGAGATTAAAGGCGTGCGCCACCATCGCCTGGCTCTAATTCCTTCTGACACCCCCTTTTGTACCCCTGCACAGCCTTCTTTCTAGTTTCTCCTCATACTACCCTCCCCCACCCATTACTTTACATCTTTAGGATACCATTTAATTAAAAGAAACAAGAGCTCACCCATCTCTGGAAATATTTATTGCTATTCAATTTCATAATAAATCTAGGTTAAAAAATGACAATTTGCTTATCTCTTTACACTTTAGCCAAACATCTAAGTAGCTCAAGCTTCCCAGGTAACCATTATCCATGTAATTCACTAAAGGAGAAAAAAAAAAATCAAGAATTCTCCTAAAAATGTCCTGAATATGTGTTAAGACACATACATTTTTCTTGAAATGTGTTTGCCTCAGGGATAATCTGTATTTGTTGGTTTTTTTTTAGCCTACTATTTGCGCTTCAAATGCTTTTCTTCTCCTTATAATGCACAGTAATAAAAGGTAATATCATATTCGGAAGTATGTTGCCAAAGGAAACTAGTGGAGTTAATCCAATAGCATGGTGCTCCGTGGAGAAAGGGCGCTATGGAAACCCGAGCTTATTATCACCGTTGTCCCTGTGTGGAGCTGGGGCCCCGCCCGCTCTTCAGAAAAGCTGGCCATTTCAGAAAGATTCTGAATTGTCATAGCGGGAGTTGAAGAGATTCATACTTTGAAAACTGCAGACCACTAGGTAATAGGGATTTTTGTTTTTCCTTAAAGAAGCTTACCACCTTCCATTTCTTGCTCTTGAAGAGGATACGCTGGGTGATTTTTTTTCAACTATAATCTGTAAACCAGAGTCTTGATGTGGGGTGGGGTAGGGTGGGGATTGCAATGGACACAGGTTCAGCAATGGCCAGAAAGATACATAGTTTCACTTGCCTGACCTCCTTTTTGTTTGTTTGTTTTTGTCTTGGAAAGAGTCATCGTTCAAGAGCTCAGCTCTTGAAGGTAGACGGCTCTCTGCGGAGAATGTGACTAGTCACAGGGACCGACATCTGCAAGCTCGAGGTTTCAAATCTGTAAATTGAATGGCTGATCAAAAAGCACAAGGAAATCATTGCTTCCCACACAGGTGAGTTCTCAGCCACCGCAGCCATTGTCCTAATTAAATGTAATCATCATCCTGATTAAACTTGACCTAGAACTACACTGATGGCTATTAGCCCACTTGGTGCCAAGCTAATGACACAGTTTCTGTGCAGTTCAGGACTCTGACTTCTTTCTGTCTTTCTCTTTAGAAAATGAGAATGGAAAGGCCATGAAAACAGTCTCCGGGGGCCGGAGGGATGACTCGGTGCTTACACACACTTGTTGCTCTTCCAGGGGACCAGAGTTTGAGCTCAGTTCTCAGCATCCATGTTGAGTGGCTTACACCCATCCCTAACTCCAGCTCCAGGAGATGCAGTGCCCTCTTATGGTCTCTTCTGGTACCACATCCATGCGCACACATAGACACACATGTATACACATAAACAATAATAAAAAAACCTTCAAAAAAATCTTAAAATTTTGGAGGGAAGAAGTTTTTTTTTAAGTGTGCCAGTACCATGTAAATTTTTACTGCACAAACATGATTCTTTTCAATATAAACATAATTTTAGGAAATAGTGCAAGTTAAAGTCAAGTTGGCTAATTGGTCGTATACCCATATCTTTTTGATTACCTCCCTCTGCATGTTACTGTTACTGCTTCTTCTTGGTTATCACATTGTGAATGATCTTTTCAGGACTATGGTTTTCAACTCGCAGAAGCAGATTCGTTTGTTTGCTTGCTTTAGAATTTACCCTTCAGGTTTCTCTGGCTATTCTAGTCTTTTCTTTGGGACTGTGGGGAGGGTTTTCAGACAGCAGGGCTGGTCTTTTAGTCATTCTGGAAGTTAGCTCGCAGATTGGAAGCGATGACTCTCAGTGCCTCCCTGTGTCTTGGGAGGATATTCTAATGTTCCCAGTTAGCTTTAGACAAAAGGAGAAATTAGCCAGTTCATTTGTATATGTGGTCTGGTGGCTAGAAATAATTATGAAAAGCATACCATATTATGCGGGACACTTTCAGGGCATCAGAACAATGGTTTTTAAAACTCGGCTGCTTTACCCACATGCCACACTCTAGCTTTGATGATGGCATGGGGTCTGATATTGGAAACAGCTAATTTCATTACTGTGGATCACTTGGCTGGGCATATTTGTATTCAGAGAAGTGAGGAACTCAGTTCTTATTTCAAGGTGCTGTTTAAGTTAGGTCCAGATAAAACCCCTAAGGTCACTGTAGTTGGCTAGCAATCCACAGATTCTCATTTCTATTTTCTTTCCTAAAGGAGAAATGCTTAAAGGAACAGTCCAGGCAACCCCTGTCTCTCCAGTTTTACCCAAGACCCTCCATTTACGCCTGCAGACACACACACACACACACACACACACACACACACACACGGTCCCTGGCTGGTCTCTTTTGTCAAGTTATCTATGTATTCATTCTCCCTTAATTTCTTCCTTGTCTTCTCCCTGCTGGTGTCAAACGAATTTGTCTTTCTGCAGAAGCCCAGCAGGGAATGGATTAATGCAGCTGAGGCACTGGGACTGCGGTGACAGGATGCTGGGGTGACCTAGGCATGTGAAAAAGAAAAGAATTGAAAAGTGTCCAACAGCTACAAGTCGGGGGGGGGGGGGAATCTCCATGCATCTTGTTCATCTCCTCTGTAGAAGTATTTCAGTATCTCCAAGATACCTAGTAAAAGAAGAGTCGTAGATGTGTGTGTGCATGCATGCACAAGTGTGCATGGGTGTGCAAACACACACACACACACATTCCCTCACGAGCATATGAAACAGGCAGAAATGCTGAATCTGGGTTTTATTTTAATACTTATCGGGTTAGTGCCTCACAGGGAGCCTGAATCTTGAGGTGTATGTACTTGATGGAGCCAGAAATGTGGCTTTGTCCCTACCCTTCCCACTCAAATCATTTTATTTCCAGCAGTGCAAGCCACCTCCAGAATAAATCTTCCAGAGATAAAATGGGCTCACATTTCCAGCCACCCTTCATCACCGTCTGCTCACTGGGTTGGTTACTGCCTGGTTATCCTTGATGCGGAGGGAAGCCAAGAGCAACTGAGCCAGACCCGGAGGATGTCCGGATTCTCTCCTGCTGGGTCATTCGCTTGCCAAGAGTTGGGCTTTCTTCCTCCCTTTCCTTTTATGACTAACGTTCAGTAAAATATTTGATGTTTAAAAACAAGATTGCTTAGCCTTGCAATTGTTAATAAATTCTTTCCCTGGTCTAACGTCCCCACCATTGCTTGAAAGACTTGGCGTGATTACGATAATGCGCCCTGCTCTTTTTGCTATTCCTATAGGGAAAATAAACCCCACATTAGTTCCATATTAGTACCTGACTCGGGGAAGTTAAAAAGCACCAGAAAAAGGTTAAACAGAGTCAAGTACACATGAGAGAGCAGTGTTATTAGTGCTCAGGGAACCATTAAGAATTTCTGCTTATACAGAAGAATTTATTGGCGCTCTTGCTCCTGGTTGCTTTATGCATTTTAATAAAGAAGTCTACTGGTGTGTGTGTGTGTGTGTGTGTGTGTGTGTGCGTGCGTGTTTGTGTATGATGTGTACCTTTTATGACTGTAATTGAACAAGGACTTTAGCTCTTTGCTATGTCACTAATTTTATCCATTTTCTCTCTGGTTCCCCGAGCTCTCTCTGACTTTCAGGCTCTCAGACAAAATGATGATTCCGAAAATCTCAGTCCCACTTTGTATACGGTAATTCAAGAAAAATGTGCTGTTAGTTCCATGGCTATGTATTTTTTTTCTGGTCTAGGTAGACTAGGAAAAATGTTTACTTTAGGGAGACATTTGAAGGTAATTATTTAGAGATAGAATTCTAAACGTGAAGTTTCATGAAACAAGAAAAATTTGTGAAATTACATATTTCTTGGTGCTTTGGAAGAGATTTAGAGCAATTGTTAAGGATATGATTAGCTTTAATGTATCATCTTGCCTTTTTTTTAAAAAACCTATTTCTTGTCTCTTTTTTAATTTTTCCCCCTCCTTATTCTTTTTGGTTAATTGAACTGTATTTATGGCTTTGTATAGCTAACACTTTGGCTTTTCAGTAGTTAATTAGGGTTATAGAATACACATTTAACTTTTCATAATTTATTTTCAAGTGACATTATATAATTTCAAAAGCTTTAAAACAGAATACCTCAGCCAGGCATGGTGCTACACACCTTTAATCCCAGCTCTTGGGTGGTAGAGGCAGGCAGATCTCTTAAGTTTGAGGTCAGCCTGTTCTACATGGGAAGTTTAGATCAGCCATAACTACATAGAGAAACCCTGTCTCAAGACAAACCCTGTCTCAACTAAAAGTATATTTATGTTTTCCTTTCCTAGTCTTTGCCTGCTGTATATATTTTTACCATTATAGTATAAATACCACATTATGTATGGTTATTTTTGTTTAAACATTCAAGTATTTTTTAAAAAGATATACAAGCATACATGTATCTATCTATCTATCTATCTATCTATCTCCGTTTTGTCATGGTTGTTTTCATTCCTTTATGTAATCTATATTTTCCCTTTTATTTAAAGGTTTTATAGATATTTCTTATAGTGTGTTTCTGTAATTAAATACTTCTTCTGGTTTTCAAATATAAAAATGACTTTAATTACTTTTATTTTTCAACAATGTTGTAACTGTGTGTTAAACTCTGTGACTAATGCCAGGGAGTTCACTGGGCCCCACCTTTGCTTCTCAGCCTTGCACCATGACCCGTAATGACTCAAAAGAACAAGTGGAGACACTTGCTTTTTGGGGTCATCTCCTGTGCTTTGGTTCCCAGGGATTAGTGTCTAGTGTCTTCAAAACTGGTTTTCATTGTGATGCAGTCCTTTCTAGAGGAGAGAAGAATCTGGATTCTGTTATTCCATCTTGGTGAGAATGGAAGTCTCAGGTCAGTGAGATAAAGGTGCTTGCCACCCAGCGTGCTGATATGAGTCCCAGCCCTGGGTCCACACAGTGAAAAGACAGACAGCTGGCTGCTGCGGTTGTCCTCTGACCTCTACTCCTACCCATTAAAATAAAGATAAATCTTTAAAAAATAGAAAAGGGGCTTTATCATAAGTTGACTATGAGAAGCAAGGGAGAGAAAGGTATTAAAATGGTCCAGGTTTCTAGATTGCCCATCTGGACAGCTGCTTCTGGAGTATTAAGAATGTTCTTTTCACAGAGTATATTTTTGGAAATTCTACCTTTTTTTTTTTTAAATCTGATACTAAGAATTGAACCCATGACTTTGTGTATGTTAGGGCAAGCACTCAACTTCTGAGCTCCCACCTTAAAAAAAACAACAAACAAACAAACAAACAAAAGAAGACTGTTTTTCTGTTTTTGAGACAGGGCTTCCCATGTTGGCCAGACTGATCATGAACTCACTCTGTAGCTCAGGCTGCTCCTGAACCTGTGATTCTCTTGTGCCTCCCAAGAAGTTTGGATTATAGCTCTGTGCTACAAGGCCCAGATTGAAATTATTTCTCCTTCTTCTCCTTCTTCTACTTCTTCTCCTCCTTCTTCTCCTTCTTCTTCTCCTTCTCCTTCTCCTTCTTCTTCTCCTTCTTCTTCTTCTCCTACTTCTCCTTCTTCTTCTCCTCCTCCTTCTTCAAGATTTATTTATTATGTATACACTTTCTTCCTCATGCCAGAAAAGGGCACCAGACCTCATTACAGATGGTTGTGATCCACCCATGTGGTTGCTGCGAATTGAACTCAGGACCTCTAGAAGAGCAGCCAGTGCTCTTAACTTCTGAGCTATCTCTCTAGCCCGAAATTCTACTTCTTGAAAATTAAGGCAGAATAAATAAATTTGTTAGTAGTCTGTTAACATTTAAATTCTACCTTCTTGATCTCTAGCAACCCCACAGACCATTGCAGCTTGAGAATGCTTATTAGCAAAGACATTGATTGCATGTTTTAGGCTTGTGTAGATAAAGATCCGTTAGGTACTATATAAGAGGTATATCTCAGAGTACACATCATACTTAATGCAGAAAGACTAACAGCTTGCTCATCTTAGCTCAGGAGCAACACAATAAAACTACTTTTTTATTCCATCCATTCAGCATTGTACTGGCAATTGTAGGCATGACAATTAATCAAAGAAAAGAAATAAATATCCTTATTAGAAAGGAAGAATAAAAGCATCAATATTCATAGATGGTGTGATCACATTTATAAAAAATATATTAACGAATCCATATACAAAACCCTATTGAAACCATGTAATAAGGTTGTAGAACTAAACTCTGTATAACAGAAATCAATTGTATTTCTATATATAACAATGAAATATGTGAAAATAACTGTAATTCCATTTGTAGTACCAGAAAGAACAAGATACTTCAGATTAAGATTAAATTTGAAGGTGCAGGCATTAAATTTCATAGAAGGAAATTAAAGATAAAGAAATAAGACAGTCCATGTTCATAGATGCAGAACTAACACTGTGAACAGTTTCAAAATGGACCTGATACTTTAGTTAAAAATCTTAGGTATTTCTTTTTTTCAGAAATACACAAGCTAGTGCTAAAATTTATTTATAAATGTAAAGGATCACAAGAAAACACATTTGAAAGGAATTAAAAAGTGGGAGACTAACCCTCCCTACTTGAAGCTTGTCCCAGAGTTACAGTAGTTAAGCCTCACTCTAACAATTAGCATAGAGAACAGCGGAGTGCAATATTTAAGCTTTTTTTTTGGTTTTCAAGGCAGGGTGTTGTAGTTTTGCAGCCTGTCCTGGAACTTTCTCTGTAGACCAGGCTGGCCTCGAACTCACAGAGATCTGCCTGTCTCTGCCTCCTGAGTGCTGGNGTTTCTCTGTGGCTTTGGAGCCTGTCCTGGAACTAGCTCTTGTAGACCAGGTTGGTCTCGAACTCACAGAGATCCGCCTGCCTCTGCCTCCCGAGTGCTGGGATTAAAGGAGTGTGCTACCACCGCCTGGCTGGTATAAACATTTTAGATGTGAAATTTAAAGCACAGAGAATTAAGGGAAAACAGCTTGGGTTTCACAAAAATGAAGCAGTTTTCTACTTCAAAGGGTGCTGCTAAGAAAGCAAGAAGACAGGCCACAGAAGAGACTAGCAAGTAATATTTGTTAAGGGTCTGGTATTAGATTACATAGCAACACTTAATACTTAACCAAGAAACAACCAAACTAAAAATGGGCAAAATTTTGAATAGACCTTCCAAAGAAGACATACAAATGGCTGAGAATCATGTGAGAAATATTTGTCACTAGGTGTCTTAGTTAGTTGGGGTTTCTATTGCTGTGAAGAGACACCATGACCACGGCAACTCTTATAAAGGAAACCTTTAACTGGGGTGCCTCACAGTTTCAGAGGATTTTGTCCATTATCGTCATGGTGGAGAGCACAGCAGCCTGCAGGCAGATGTGGTGCTGGCTACATCTTGGCTTGCAGGGAACAGGAAGTTGGCTGATTCACTAAGTATATTCCAAGCATAGGAAATCTCAAAGTCTACCCCCACAGGGACACACTTCCTCCGGCAAGGCCATACCCACTCCAACAAAGCCACAGCTCCTAATAGATCCACGCCCTATGAGATTATGGGGGACAATTACATTGAAACTACCACGCTAGGAAAATGCAAATAAAAATCATAGTGAGCTACCTCACAGCCACGGGGGCTCTGATAAATGGTAGCAAATATTAAGAAATTGAGAAATTTGGTCCTTCCACATTGTCAATGGGAAGGTAAGTTGGTTCACCAGTGTGCCAGCTCTCAAAAAGGAAAACACTGAATTACTTGGGGAGAAAATGCAGATTCTAGAATTGTAGATACAAAGAGCTGGAAATAGCCAAAACAATTTTGAAGAAAGATAAGTCTTGGATCTTAAGATATATTCTGGATATGAAAATGTGTAATGACTTCACCTTTATGCATAGAGAACTATTGTTGTTGGGAAAAGGGAATTGCTGTGTTGGATAAGTAATCAAGAACAGAATGCTGGATTTTGAGGAAGCTGACTTGGTTGGGGTGGATCTACAGGCGAGGCTTAGTGGGTCATGCTGGGACTATGAGCATGCACAACCATACTGGGCTCAATTAAGGATTTCAAGACAGGGACTCGATTTGTTTTGCAAGAATTGAAGATTTAAGATCAAAGCAACAGGCAGCAGTTTTTATAGTTAATGGACTTATAACTAAGAAATAAAAAAGGAAATGCTTTGATAGGTGCTATGAGAGGAAGAATTATCAGACAGGAATATTTAATAAATAATGCTAATAATAATAATGATAATAGCCTGAGAAGTGGGAGAAGTGGTCAAAGGCATCTTGGAAGAGTTAATTCATAAGAATAAGGAGCAAGATAAGAAATGAATGTGTCCTGAGCAAACGAAGAATTATTAGTAGTCAAGGGAGACAGACTATGTGGAATACCATGAGAAGTAAACACTCAAACACACACACACACACACACACACACACACATGAATGAAGGATGTCCCAGGAATATAAATTTAATTTTATTTCAGAAGGCCAGTTGATATTATTTGTCATGTTAGTAGATTAAAAAAAAACACATACTGAGCTGAGGATGGTGGCACACATCTATAATCCTGGTGTTTCGAAAGCTGAGGCAGGAGGATTGCTGAATTTGAGGCTAGGTTGGCTACTTTGTGAAGCCTTATCTTAAAAACCCAAGCAATAACAACTCCCCCAAAACTCCTCACCAAAATACAGATAAAACAACCCCCCCAAATACCTCCTTCACTGTGCTCCCACTCCTCGCTCCAAAGAGAGAATGGTCATACGAGCACCAGACAGTTAGGAAGAATGATTAGCAAATCGGGCGGAAAGGACATTTCCTCATTTTCTCAAGGTTTATTAAAATCGTGTGACCTTTATACCTGATTGTGAAGCTTTTTAGAAACTTCTATTTACGGTTGACCTTGTGAGAGGAGGGTCTTTGGTGGGGTGGGGGAAGAGGGTGAGTGGGTAAGTGTTACTAGAATGCATTACAGAATAAATAAATTAATTAAACACCCAAAGAAGTCCCCAGACTGGTTTAGTTTTGAGACATGGTCTCATGTAACCCAGACTGGCTTCCAACTTGCTATGCAGCTGAAACCAGCCTTGACCTTCCGATCCTCCTGCCTCTAGCTGTTTGGCAATGGGGTTACAGCCCTGTACACCATACCCCTACTTTGATCCAGCAATCTGTTGAAGGTTTGACCAGCCACAGTAAATAAAATTGAGAAACCAAAGGTATCCTAATTGGATGGCAGGAAAGGAGCTTTACCGAAAATAGGATTCCGTGGAAAAAGAATGTGCAGGTAATTCAGAAGAATTGATAACTGAATCTAGGAAGCTTGCTGATTTAAGATCAATACACAGAAGTCATGCTGGCAACAAGCATTTAGAGGGTGAGTAAAAAGACGGTTAGAGCCGTCTTCCAAAGAGAGGAAGAAATTCAACAAAGGAGGTGAGAGAGCTTGTGGGAACTAGGTGGATCAGAAGAGGCCACACTGCAAATGTTGTCGACTCTGCTGGGATCGACTTAGAATCCAGTGCCATTCTCTTTAAGCCCATCCAGGATTTGTTCCTTTCGTGACCCTTGGTAAGCCGCTTGTAAAGTACACACAGCAGTGTGCGGGATCAAGGGTGGTCCTGGAATGGGGCTAGATAGCTGAGAGCTTAAGAGCATGCATTGCTCTTCCAGAGGACCCCAGTTCAATTGCCGGCACCCACGTGGCAGCTCGGAACTACCTATGACTCCATCTCCCGAGGCATCTGCAACTCACTGGCATGTACTCAGACGTACGCACATACATGCAATTAAAAGTAATATAATAACACCTTTAAAAAGAAAAGTGTTGGTGTACTCAATGAAAAATAACAAAGGTCTGCAGTGGTGCATGACAGTGAGATCCTGCAGAGCTGGGGCCAGGGCTGGAGCTCAATTGGCCGAATATCTGGCACTTGCAAATCCCTGGGCTCCATCCCTAGTACCACTTAAACCAGAAGGAGGAGGCGGGAGGATCGGGAGTTCAAGGTCATCTCTGATGACTGGTGAGTTCGAGGCCATCCTGGCACAGAAAAAGATCTTGTCTGAAAAACTAAAACCAGAACAGAGCTTTGTCAGCTAAGACATGCTTCTGGTGGAGCAGGCAGAGGAACAACAGGGGTTTTAATGGCTCAGGCAGATCCACAGATAATGGGAGGCTTGGCAGAGGACAGACATGTTGGTATAGGTCAGGTCAGGGGTGGGCAGGACCATGCACGGTCCTGGGGTGTGGGGAAAGGCTGTGCCCCTATCTTGCTTATGGAAATCAATATCAGGTGCATTAGAGACCTTATGGGTCTTTAAGCTGTAGGTTTTAAACTAAAAGCTTTCAGAAAACGATATAGATTATTTTCGCGACCTTGGGGGCAGGGAAGGCATTCTCAAACAGAACATACAATCTGTAAACATAAGACAAAAAGTGAGCAATGCTGTTTGAAGTAAAAATTGAGAATTTGTCAGAAATTGACTGTATCAAATAGAGAGTTCACCAAAAGCCGGCAGTTGAAATAAGCCGCTAAATTCCCAGAGTTCTGTAAACTTGGAGAAGTTGCTAGAAATACACTCTGGCAAAGACCTAATGTGCAGAAGCATCAGGGAGTGACCTTGACACCAGAGCTGAGACTCTACAGTGTCCTTCCGCAGACTTCCCAGCAGTGGGCTCCCAATTAGTAAGTGGACACGAGGCTTGATGGGAACGAGGATAGGACCTTCTTTCTTATCTTTTCCTGTCACTGCTGATGTCATCACTGATGTCAGCTTCCAGCTTCGCTCAGCCTGTCTGGTTATTACTCCCCTTGGGATGGGTGCCGTCATTTGGATCTAGAATGTCCTTTAAAGTCCTGTGTGTTGAAAGCGTGGCTGTCAGCTCGGTGCTATTGACAGGAGGTGGCTTCCTCAGGAGCTGGGTCTCACTAGAAAGGACTTTGAGTTTGTGCCCTTGAAAGAGGTTTATGGGATACCATGGTCTATTTTCTGCTCTTGTGAGGTGAGCAATTTGCTCTCCCACTCACTCCCAGCTGTGATGTACACTGGCTCAGGCCCCAAAATGATGGATGACCATGGAATGGTACACAAACTTTAAGCCTAAACAAACCTTTTTCTCTCTTAGAATTGATGGGCTCAAATACTTTGTTTTGATTATGGAAACTAAGTGTTGGCTAGCATACTGTGGTGGCGGTGGCGGTGGCGGTGGCAGTGGCGCAGTGGCGGTGGGGCAGTGAAGTGGCGGGTTCCTTCCCTGAGCTTTAACACTGTGCCCAGCATCTTCCGGTTGCATTCATAACTATGGGGCAACGCGTCCACACAATACAGACCTGTGACCACTTGGGGTTGTATGAAGGCTTCCGTCTGTACTCTCAACTCCAGCCCAATAAATGATAGTTAGGGAGCCCACTTTTTAAAAACTTTATTTTTAATTGATTATTTAGGAATCTCACATCATGCACCCCAATTACACTCACCTCCTAGTCTTCCCCTGTCTGCCCCTTCCCCCTGGCTCCCCTCCCACTCCCCCAAGAAAAAAAGTTAAAGGAAAAATCAAGTCCATTTTGTGTTGTCCAACACGAAATACTCACAGGAACATGGCCAAATTCCTAGGGGCCAGCCTAGGGAGGATGAGGTGTTCTCTGCCTCCATCCTCGCCAGGAGTCATAAACTGAGGAGAACCCTGTGGTGGCCGATGAGGGGTGGGACCAGCTCTGCTGCCCCCACTCCACTGCGGGTAACCTGCTCTAACATGGGCTTTGCTCCGCTTCCATGAAAAGACTAGTGGGCGTACATTGACAGCTGGGTACCGGCTATGACCAGCTCTCTCACTCCCTCTTGGCTGTCTGAGAACCCACTGGGTCCAAATTATGGGCAGAACTGGCAGCCCCAGGACTAGCCCTCTGAGAATCTTCTCATCTTCCCCGATCCCTCAGTGTGAGGACCTGAAGCTTCTTCCTGTGGCCGTCTTTAGGTGAGCTCAGGACCCTCCAGCTTCCAGCTGTGCAACCATTTCCCCATCTCCAGTTCTACCCATTTAACACACCTGTGTGGTGTGGTTGCCTGACTGGACCTTGACTTACATACCAACAAAGACAGGATTTAAAAAAAAAATCCACAGACTCCAGGCAAAAAATCTCACGAAAGTGTTTAACAAAGGAGGAAGGACCAGTGAAAGTGGAAGAAGATTCTGACTGTCTTGAACAACCACAGAAATGCAAAGTCACAGCATGATGAGGTGGTCTTGTGTGCTTATTAGACTGGCAGCTTGGGACAGCCCGATGACAGTGCTGGTGAGGTGTGGAGGGCAGGGGGTTCTCCCACAAGGTCTGGGTCCAAATTGGTGCAGTTACATTGGCAGAACATTGAGTGCTGCTGGGGAGGTTGTGATGGGCGTTTGAAGTGGTCCTTCAGGATCCTTCACAGAAATTCCTCTATTATGTACACCAGAACTCATGTCTATAAATGTGCATAGCACCAGTGTACATACGCGCTAAAATAGTAGACTGAAAACACAATCATGCGCTTATAATCCTGGATGGTGATGCAGGGGGACTGGAAGTCTGATGTCACTCTGGACTATAGAGTGAGACCCTCAAATAAAATTGGGAATGACTGAAGCCAATAGCCATGAACAGTAGGTCATTTGATATTTGTACTATGGGAGTGTAAAACTAACAAACTATATTTTTATGCCATATGCAGGGTTCTAAAAGCATAAGGCTCAAACATTGGCTGGATGAATGCTTACTGAGTGTGCCACGCGTGCGGCATTGTGCCTGCTGGCAAGGCTCCAGTGGCATTTCCATTGCAAGGGAAGATGACAACAGACAGGAAACCTCTTAAGAGGCAAGTTCTTTAGCAAATGGAATTTGAGAAAATGAGTTCTGTGGAAAGCCCTCAGAAGAGAAATCAGGACTCATTTGGAGACAAGAGAGAATGTGTGTGTGTGTGTGTGTGTGTGCGTGCATGCGTGTGCATGTGTGCATGTGTGCTTGCAGACTGAAACCGAGAGACACTGGGCAGGGGTGGGTCTCAGGGTAGCCTCTTGAGGCTTCCTGGTCCGGATGAATCCTTCAGTGGTATTCACTCCACTGATATTTTGACTTATAAGCTTATATGTAAGACATATTGTGCATGCATGCATACATGTGTGCTCGAGGGTGCACACACACATGTGTACCAGTCAGAGGTGAATGTCAAAGTAGGTGTCTTTGTTACTCTTCATTTCAATTAATTATTTTTTGTTCTCATGATTCCTGATGGTACCAGTTACTTTGCAAGAGAAATTATGTGTATTAAAAAAAAACATTTTTCCCCTCTAATCCACATCTTCAGGTCATTTACAATAGCTTTCTTTTTTAAAAATAGCATTTTTTATTTAAAACACAAAATTAAGAATGCAATCCATGGTAAGTAACATTTTAAATAAAATAAATGAGAATGATACCATTTGACTTTTGTTTTCCTTCAAAACCCTGATGCTTGGTGTGATGGCTATTATTGGTTGTCAGCCTGACTGTATATGGAATGATCTACAATCCAGAAATGGAGGACACTCCTGGGAAAGGTTTTTTGCTTGGTTTGAAGTGGGCGAATCCTCTTCAAGCCTGGACCTTTGAGGTAGGAGGACACACACCTTTGGTACAGATCTTGAGGCAGGGAGACCCACCTGGGCCACACCTTCTGCTGGAAGTCTATAGGACATGGAAGAAGGAAGCTTTTGCTCTTTATGAGCTCGCCCTCGCCTGTCAGCACACCCATCCCTTCACGGGCACTGGAGCCTGCTTCTTCGAGACTCAAGCACATACAGAAACCAGCTGAGACGTCCAGCCTTGGGGGATGAGCAACTCCTGGATTCTTGGACTTTCTGTTCACAGCCAGCCATTGTTGGATTAGCTAGACTGCTGCCTGCAAAGCAGTCCAATAGATCTTCTGTTTCCTTTTGTTGTTGTTTTCATGGTGGGGTGCTGGCTGTCCTGGAACTCACTCTGCAGACCAGGCTGGCCTTAAAACTCACAGAAATCTACCAGTCTCAGCCTCCTGGGTGCTGGAACTAAGGGCGTGTGCCACCACTGCCCAGCTATGTCTTTGCCTTTCTTAACATGGTTACACGGTGGAGTCTGTGAAGGAAACAGAACCTTAGCAAAATTGATGTTGCAGAAGAGAGCTTCAGGGCCACTAGGGTCCCTAGAGCTCCAGCAGACAGTATTCACCCAATCTGTAGAGTGCTGTGTTTAAAAAGAATTCTTTGAAACTTCCATGGACATATATGATAGACCTTAATCACATCATTCCCCCACTCCCTCCTTCCCTCCACCCCCCTTCCTCCAGTCTCTCACTCCAATTCCACATCCTCTTATTTTTTTTCACCTTCTTTTTGAGATGAGGGTCTGTCATTGAACCTGGAAGCCCATTGATTTATATAAGCTGCCTGGCCGGCAGCCTCCAGGTTTCTGGGGTTACATATACTCACTGATGCACCAATGTTTTGACATGGGTTCTGGGGATCTGAACTCAGGTCTCATGTTTGCACAAAATACACTTTACCAACTGAGCCATCTCCTTAGTGCCTCGGAAACACATTTTGCATAAAAAATTGAGACACCAGGAGAATCTTCCTCTTAGCAAAGAGGTGCAAGCTGTCGATTCACTTATACCACAGGATGATGGTTTTCTAGATCTGGGCAAACATTTTACATGTGCCCTCAATGTCTGGGAAAAGTAAATAAAACAATCCTGGTGCATTCTTTTGCTTTGGCCATTCTCACCAAGCAGGGATCAGTTTGGGCTGTTAAAATAACAGAATGGAATGAAGAACAGGATGTCAGCCAGGTTATTTGCGGGGACAGTTAAGCATGCGTGCTTCAGGAAGTCTTTATTGGAATACCTGCTACACGAACAGGGAATATTTGGGAGTCTAAGGGGAAGCTAAATCTTGCTTTCAGGGTGGAATTAGTATAGTATTCAAGGAATCACCCAAGACACCACTAAAGTATCCATAGCGAAACTGTGTGGCCCTGGAATCTCAGACACCATGTGTCAGAGCATGTCTCAGTTAGATTCCATGGCAACCGAGTACAGAGTTTTGCAGTGGTTTTTATGATCACATTAGCAGAAAAAGTATGCATGTGCTCTGCTGCTGTGTGTTTGTGTGCATTCTGGGACTCCTCGATGCTTAGGATAAACAGTGTAGACAGCATGCGCTGCAGGGGTGGGGCCACTGCTGCTCCAGTCCCTCCTTCTCCCCTTTCTTCTCTATGAAATGTCTTCCCCTTTACCCTCTGCTTCCTCCGCTTTCTTTCTCTTTCTTCTCTGTCACGTCTTCCCCCTTTCTCCTCATTTTTCCTCTTTCTTCTTTTCCCTCTTCCTCTCCTTCTTCCTCTTCCTCATCTTCTGAAAGAATCTTGCTGACTTGCACAGGCTGTCCCAGAATTCACTATGTAGGCCAGGATAACCAACTCTTAAGCTTGAGATTCTGCCCCTTCCTTCTCATGAGTGCAGAGGTCTCAGTACTGTGCCACCATATTTGGCCCCAATTCCCCTTTTTGACATTTATCGTCTGTCTAGAATTTCCCCTATCACTCTTTTTTTTTCATATTAGGCCAATGAAAAATGCCTTTATGAGGGCAAAATATTTTTTTGCTTTATCTTTGGTATGAATGATGTTATTAAATATTTTAGCTTAACTTGCTCTTGTTGGGTCCTGTGAAATATAAATAATCAAGAGATAATATTATAACTTTAGGAATTTATTCACTGAGCTATCTCCCTAGTTCTCAACGTAAGGAAGAAGGAATTTTAAATTTCTTCTGGTGAAATATTTCAGAAAAAATGTTAAAGCCCCCCCAAAATCTGAAAATTGGGGGACTGGAGAGATGCTCAGGGGTTCAGAGCACTGGCTGCTCTTCTCTGGGTTCAATTCCCAGCACTCACATGGCAGCTTACAATTGCCTATAACTCCAGTTTCAGGGGATCTGACATCTTCACACAAACCTACATGCAGGCAAAACATGACTGCAAATGAAATAAAAATATTTTTTAAAAAAAAATCTGAAAATTGGGAATTGTCTCCATCAGGAAAATTCAAGAAAGTATGCCATCACTTTTGGGTGGGACCTTAATGAGTACCAGTTGGTTTGAAGTGGTGGCGTGTTTAAAGATACTAATTAAATATATTACTGTCGTATTCAATATGACATTGCATATTGCTGGTTTCGCACAAACATAGCAAGCCATTAAATGTCAATAGTTTTCTTTTGAAGCTCTCAAAAGAAGGAAAAATATATTTTGAAAATCTATGGCCGGACCCACCCGTACTGTGGGTGTGCACATCTGACAAGGGCCGAGAAGGAAATTGGCTGCGTGGATTGCAGGGCACGCCTCTGCTGTTCATGAGGCATTTGAGATGACAGAGTTTGGTCTTGCTGCTATGCTCTGGCTCTGTAGCGGAACTCAAAACAATTGCTCTGGAAGGGAGAGTTTCTGGTTCTTTGTTGTTGATGGATTGGCTTCGGAATATTATCTTTGGAAACATTAGTGCATGGTTGTCTAAAATTAGACTTTAAGACCACCGAAGTCTAATTTGCTCTCCCCCCCACCATGTCCTGTCCACTAGCCCTGAATTCTGGTCATGTTAGTATTGAGCCATGAAAACGAGGAAAGCGTGGCCCCGGAGGAATGTGTTTATCTTTTGATTTCTCTTATTTGACATTGTTTTGGCCTTAAGCAAGAAGAGGGAATTTGCTTTTACAGTTTGCTTGCTTCTATAAAGGGGAAAGGAGCCTCCTGCTCTCTTTCTGTTTCTAAAGAAAGACATCCTTAATAATTCTGTTGTAGGAGTTCTTCAAGGTGTGACATACATTTAGATTACAGGTCCTGGCACAGTCAGCGGGAATCTTGCCTTGGTTCCTGTGGATGCTGCCGAGGGTCGATTCTTTCCCAGCACTGGTCCAGGGAAAGCGCCGACAGCGAGGTGTGGCCATGCAGGGATGTCAGCATGGAAGCTGCCTGGATGAGTGTCCAGGGTAGCGTCTTACCTGCTTGGGAATTTTAAATGTTCTGAAGGATTTGCAAGAACTTAGGACAGTCTAAACTTGATTTTGCTTCCTCCCCAGTTCTCAACGGGAGATTTAAGCTACATTGTCTAAGAGGGCATTCCTTGTAATCTGCCAAGTCACAGTGGTGATGCTGGCAGGAGATGGGTGAATGGGAAAATGACTCAAGAAAACTACAGCGGGGCTGGAGGTCATGATGCTGAGACAGGTTGGTGAGTTTAGTGAGCCGGGCTCATTGGCTCTTTTCCAACAGGTGCCCTCCTAGTCTATTAGACCCTTAGTATTCCCCGTTTTGTTCTGATTCCTGAAGTTTTTATTTTTTTATTTATTTTTTTATTTTTTTGGTTTTTCGAGACAGGGTTTCTCTGTGGCTTTGGAGCCTGTCCTGGAACTAGCTCTTGTAGACCAGGCTGGTCTCGAACTCACAGAGATCTGCCTGCCTCTGCCTCCCAAGTGCTGGGATTAAAGGCGTGCGCCACCACCGCCTGGCTAAGTTTTGATTTCTATAACCTAAGGTTGGGAAGTCTTTCTGCTCCTCCATTGAGCCCCACAGTGACCTCCTGTAGGGTGAGGACACTTATTTTTTCTTGTGTTTCCCTAGGGTGCCTGTCATGTTTGTAGAGCAGAAGTGTGCCCAGTTAGCCCAGTAACCCTTTCCTCCCCAAGGTGCTTTGGGTCCTGGTGTTTATTATAGCAATAGAAAGCAAAACAAGACAGAACGAACAGGGATGAACAAGGAGATGGTCAGGAGAAGGATAGATAGACTATTGAAGGCACTAGGGACACAGTCCTGCTTATAACCACAGACAAATGAGTGGTACTTGTCTTAGGGTTGTCCAGGACCCAGGAAGAGGGGCTCTCTTCCCCCTGTTGGGCATGGGGCTATAGACTTCAGGTGTGCTCCTGTGGCCATAGGAACCCTCCCCCGCCAGGCAGTTACACAGTAAAAGACTGTAAGCACATGTGGTTACTAAGGAGAGGGTTTCGATGTTTACATTGTCCCATGAGTACTAAAAACTAGCTACTTCTATACATCCTGGAGTGAACTGCCCAGGGGAAAAAAGCTTCTATGACTGTTTATAGGAGCTGTCATTTTATGTATACTCTGGACCTCCCCTTTCATGTATTGGTAGAACTTACCATTGTGTGTGTGTGTGTGTGTGTGTGTGTGTGTGTGTGTGTTTGACAAAGTATGACAAATCCAAATTTTTAGTCAGGCCATCAACTACACTGTCAAAACATATTCAAAACAGCCTCTTAAAAATGCAAAGTTCACACTACACAGCAGAAAAAAAAAATAATGACATCTTGAATTTTTCAGGCAAATGGATGGAGCTAGAAAACATCATTTTGAGTGAGGTAGTCCAGATACAGAAAGATAATTATCACATGTACTCACTCATAAGTGGTTTTTAAACATAAAGCAAAGAAAACCAGCCCACAAATCACAATCCCAGAGAACCTAGACAACAATGAGGATTTTTTTTTTTTTTTTGCATTTGAGAACCAGATTTATTTCTGATTTTTTTTCTTTTTTGGTCAGAGTATAAAAAGGTGACCAAAAAACCAAGGAAGACAGGATAGGAGCATAGGGTAGAAAAGACAGAGGAGAGAGAACACAATGAGGATCTTAAGAGGGACATACATAGATCTAATCTACATGGGAAGTAGAACAAGACAAGATCTCCTGAGTAAATTAAGAGCATGGGGACCTTGGGAGGGTTGAATGGGAGGGGAGAAGTAGGAAGGGCAGCAGAGAAAAATGTAGAGCTCAATAAAAATAATAATAAAAATGCAAAGTTCAAACCTCCTTGATGTTTTGTGCTGCAGAGGATAAAGCCTAGAAGGGCAAAAGAATTTCCATTCCCCAGCTTTTCACAGGTACAAACCAGAATGCTCCCGGAGTCCATGAGAGATGGCAGATGCTAGTGGGAGAAAGACTGATTAAAAACTAGGAAGCTGGCAGGGTTCCTTAAAACAGCTGAGCACTGGGCAGACCAAACTGAAAAGGGCTGTAATAAAATGGGAATGTGCAGACCCTGTCTCTCCCAGCGGAACAAGTCTGGATGCCGCCAGCACGTTCCCTTGGAAGCTGTGTTTCTGTTCGGGTGGGAGGAAGGAAAATTGACGGGAAAGTGGAGTTTGAAGGGTAACCCTGAGAAACGGCAGGTAAGATGGTTCATGCCCCGAGCATTCGGTGAATATTTGCTTCCATCTTCAAATGACATCTAAGCCATTTACAGACCTCTCAGTTCCCTCTGGTCCTCCATAGAGGCCCCACAAGACTAATATAAATGGACGAACTATGTAAACTTCCCTGTCCGTGCCTTGAGCCGCGAAGGTTGGGTGGAGAAGGCTATCTAACGATTTCTGGCATGACTTGTGTCTTAGATGTCTCAGCCCCCAGAACCATGAGCAAAATAGACTTCCATTCTTCATTAATTACCAGTCTCAGAGATTTTGTTAAGGCAGCAGAAAGCAGTCTAAGAGTTTGGCAACATCTATCCATTATAGGGTGCTGGTCTGTCATAGTGTCATGGTAACGTGGTGGTGTGTGTCACAGGAGAGTCAGAGCAAGTGTGCTAGCTCTGATGTCTCTTCCAGATCTTATAAAGCCACAAGTTTATCATCGGTACCACACCTTTAAAGCCATATCTAATCTTAATCCCCTCCCAGCCCCAAATACCACTGGCCTTTGAATTTGGACATGCAGAACTAACTGTGTGCACCCCTTTCCTGTACTATAATAGACACCCTGACCAAAGCAACTTAAAGAAGAAAAGGGTTCATTTGGCTCACAGTTCTGGAGGGATAAGAGGCCATCATGCAAGAGAAGGTGAGGCAGTAGGCGCATGGGGCCATCCATCATGGCAGTCAGAGGGATCTCATTTCATCTGTACACAAGAAGCAGAGGGAGTGGGTGGAGAAGAAAGGAAGGAGAGGGGAGAGGGAGAAGGGGAGAGAGAGAGAAGGAAGAAGAGGGGGAAAAGGAAAGAGGGAGGGAAAATGATGGGAGAGGGAAAGGTGGAGGAGGAGGAAGAGGGAAGGAGGGAGGGAGAGAACTAGCTGGAAGTGGGGGCCACGTTGTAATGTACTTCCTCCAGCAAGACTGTACCTCCTTAAGTTTTCATAACCTCCCCAAACAGTGCCGCCAGCTGGGGACCAAGGGATGCTTCATATTAAAGCCACATTTTAGACCCAGAAGTTTTCATCTTTTCTATAAAGCCATTCACACTTCCTGCTGACTCTTCCTCCTCTGTCTCCCACAAGCCTCCAGTCCCACTCCTCTAATCCTGCTTGCTTCCTTCCTCCTGCTCCCTGATGCCTCAGAATGAAGTGGCTCTTCCTTTCAACCGTCCGCTCACTTTTTAATGCCTTGGATTTATTTGCTGCCAATTCTTTTTGTTTTT
>JAQHUG010000257.1:2596540-2609287 GCA_028555095.1 Dicrostonyx torquatus | reverse complement strand
ATCTGCACACAAGCACCACAGAAACTTTCTGAGCAGTAGAAAAAAGGACAGTAACAATTAAAGCACAATTATGAAAAAAATGTTCACATTATTTCTTCCTGTATGATTTCAAAAGTTAAAATTTTTTTTTCTTTTAGACTCCCCCACTTCCTTCTATGTTTTATGTTTTATATTATTTCCCACCCTTTTAAAAGCTTTAGGAAAGCCATGGAATGCCTCATGAATTTGCCTCCTGTCCTTGTATGGGGGCCACACCACCCTCCTCCATATGGTTCTGATTAACCCATAGCACAGGGCTGTACCTCTCGGGAAATACTTCGGTAGCAGACCCTGTTTGCCGAGTTCTTTCTCTCTTTCCATACATATACCTTTCAGAACATAGTGTCTCAATGTTCTCCATCAATTCTCTTTTGTTGCCTTGATTGATACATTCTCTCAAACCTGAGAGCTAAAAAATGACCCAAATGTATTCTTTTGTTTTTGAGACAGTGTCTCAATATGTGGTCCTAGCTGGCCTGGCCTAGAACTCCCTATGTAGATCAGGCTGGCCTCAAACTCACAGAGATATACCTGCCCTACTGTGCCCCTCATTCACACTGAAGAATGCTTGGAGTTGCAAAAAACCTACCTGGGTAATCTCGAATATTTTCCATTTGAAGTCAGGGGATTGGCAGCCTTAAGGCCATCTGTTCCCTTAGGTCGTGTGGCTTAATTGTATATTTCTGGGCAGTAGGTCATGAACACCTTTGTGTGTGGCGGGGCATTAAACCTTACACTACCCAGAAAACACCGATGAGAAGGTATGGGCCAAGCAAAGAGGATGGGAGTGGATGGATGCTGGGCACACTCTTGTTTTGATCAAGGAAGCAGATGAAGGGAGCTAACTCTTGGTTTGTCAAAGAAAAATTTCTAGGTAAAGGCAGCTTGAGCAGGAATTTTTTTCCTCATCTTTTAGCATTATCTTGAGTTGACGGGATGTTGGCCTTCCCATTCTGTAGTCCCTAGAAAATGTTGACAATGGTGGTGTGAGTGCCTTCGCCATGTAATTGGCACTGAACGTTTCATTTGGTGTGCATGTGTGTGTGCGGACACGTGTCTGCCTTTGCTCATGGCTCATGTGTGTGTTCATGTGGAGGGAAGAGGTCGACATCAGATATCTTCATCTCTCCACCTTAATTTTTTGAGCCGGGGTCTCTCTTTCTGAACCTGGAACTCGTTGTGCATGAGCACCAGGGCTCCACTCATCTCTCTCTCCTCAGCCCTGGGACTGCACATGTAGGCGGCCACACCCCACTTTCCCGTGGGTGCTTGTTCATTCCATTAGGCCCTCATGCTTGTGTGGGACACATTCCAGTTACTACTGAGCCTTCTCCTCAGCTCTGCTTCAGACTTTTTGGTCGCAATTTACCAATAGGACCAACCACCCCAGCCAAGCCTGTCATGCCCCCTCTGGTCAATTCTGCCGTGTTTACCTGGCAGCACCATTTCCCGAGGAAGGAAAAGTTAGCGCCTCCTTGCCCTGAATCATCACTTTTAGAGAACTTAAAATTCTTTTGTTTCAATGCTCACATGATTGAGCAAGCATCTCTGGGGTAAGGTTTGTATGAGAAAGAAACAGTTGAAGAATGAACAAATGAGCACAATGTAAATCATATGCTTGCAAGGCCTTAAGTGTGTGTTCTTGGGTAATCCCTGCCCAGCTCCAATAGGAAGCACTGACAGAGATCACTTAGTAAGGGAGGTGGCTCCTTTCTTTCACATGCTAATCACTTGCTCCTGGTGACATTTTTCTCCTTGACTATAGACAAGAAATTGAATAATTTATAACATGAATTTTGTGGAGAATTTATTGTGTCACAAGCAGGTTGTAATTTCACTAACAGTTCACTTAAGTTATTAAGTTAAAAAAAAAACACGGTTGGTAGAATGGTGCTTTTGGAGGGGACCCCCGCCCCCAGCAAGTTCACATCTTATATATTTTCAAAACAGAGCACTTGCCTGATTTTTATTCTGAATTAGATATGAGAGAAAAAGCACACATTAAATAAGTTAACTTACGTGCACATTATTGTTGAATTTGGAGAGGCATAAACCAATTACTGAAGATTTTGTAGAGACAGGAATAGCATTAAACACACAGTGCCCTGGCACTGCTGCCACCGCTTGGTGATTGTCCCCCATGCACAGTGATGAAGACTGGTGGTATTAAATAGAGTTCTGCCAGATGGCTCAGCTGGTATGGGTGCTTGCTGCTGACCCAGACGACCTAAGCTTGATCTCCAGATTCCACGGTGCCAGAAGAGAATCTGAAAGTTGTCCTCTGACTTCTACACATGCTCTCTGCTCGCTCTCTCTCTCTCTCTCTCTCTCTCTCTCTCTCTGTCTATCTCCATTTCACTCTCTCAATGTACATGTCCATTCAGTATGGACGAGAACAAAAGGAAAAAAAACCTCCTTAACAGCCTCTCACTGGGTCACCTGATTGGTCTCCATCTCTGTCACTAGCTCACAGAAGACTCCCTGCCATGGTCTGTCCACTGTGATAAAAGGCAGCACTGGCCAAGGAGGAAAACTCTGCCGAGCTTCTGCCTCCCGATATCTCCACAGTCCAGCAAAGACACATTTTAGGTTTCCTGTTACTTACACTGAAAATTTCTATAGCATCAGCCAGTGGGAATTTCAAACAAGTCATTTCTTTCTCCAGAGAGATTAGGTCCAGGCTCCTGGAAGGAGCTGACTTTTGATTCCTCTAGGAGTTGCCATGTTCTTGTTGGTACCCTAGTGGTCTACTTTCTTATCCTGCCGTACTCCAACCCCAGCCCAGGAGACACTGGATCATAGTTCTTCCTCCTGGATGGGAATACATATCAGCCTTCAAATTAGCCATCTTTATCATCTGTTCCCTAGACTCTAGAAACAGTCAAGATGGAGCAAGTTGCAGTTAGCCATAAAAAAAAACCCAGACAGGACTGTGTTCCGGTGCATCCAAAGTTGAGGAAATGACCTCTCAAATCTCAGTTTAAAACTATGCAGCTGTATCTTTGCCTTCTCCTAACAGGATTTAATTTTTAGAGTCATTTTAGAAAACTCATAGAGCCTCTCCATATGCCCCTCTCCTACCCTGCTCAGTTTCTCCCTACTCGCATCTTTTAAAGGTGTATGTGTATGTGTGTCTGTACATGTGGGTGCAGGTGCCTGTGGAGCCAGAAGGGGGCACCAGATCCCCAATAGCTGAGCTCATCCCAATGTGGTCTCTGGGAACCAAACTCAGGTCCTCCACAAGAGCAGCGAGTGCTTTTCACTGCTGAGCCATCTCTCCAGCATCTTCCTGTTACGTTCATACACATGGACCATTTATGACAAGGGAGGAGGGAATGCTGGCGCACTTGCACCTAAGTTTCTTGACTTTTCATCACTGTGATGAAGTATCTAAGGCAGGCTACTTTGCAAAGAAAGGAAGTTTATATGTCCCCTAGGTTTGGAGGTGGACATCCAAATAGCATGGCATAAGGCTAGTGAGGGATCCCCAACAGCGGCATGGCATCATGGTGTCACCAGAGGCACATCTCTGCGTGACCCCTCTCTCTACTTATAAAACCACCTGAATTCAACTCTGGGGACTTCACGCTGACTTCACTGTTGCCCAGTCACCCTATATAGCACGACTGGATTATTCCTACTTTCTCAACTCCATTTTCATAAGACTCTGGGATTAAATTGCATGAGTTGTGGGAACTGGGGTTGGACCAATCCTATTTAAACCATACTAGTGGTGTACATTCTCAGGGTTCTTGAATGTCACAGAAACTTTCCCAGCTCCGGTGCACTTAACTTGGAAGTTATTGACATGGGGGTGGGGAGGAGTGGGGAGTCCTTGAGAGCCATGGAAGTTTTCTCACATCTTCTGTCTGAATCCTTTCTCTTGTGAACTTAAAGACTTTCATGGGAACCTTGAGCGTGAGTTTAGAAAGGAGTTTATTGTAGGAATATATTAAAGAGAAAGAAGGCAGTCAAGAAGTGGTGGTACATATCTTTAATCCCAGCACTCAGGAGGCAGAGGCAGATGGATCTCTGTGAGTTCGAGACTAGTCTGGTCTGCAGAGTGAATTCCAGGACAGGTTACACAGAGAAACCCTGTCTTGAAAAACCAAAGCCAACACCTAAAAACAAACAAAAAATGAGAGAAAGAAAGGAAGAAAGAAAGAAAGAAAAAGAAAAGAGATAAATACAACTCCAATATAACAAATTGGAGTCCCAAGAGAAAGTGCCTTGAGGGTCATTGTCTAGGAATTAACAAGGTTTTTCTGTGTTGAGGAATAAGCGGCAGGGGTGGGGGGGCAGTCTAGCTGGCCTACCCATGAGACATCGGTGTGCCTCTCTCCATTCCAGGTGTGTGGACTGGAGTTTCAGTCTTACCCACATGGAAGGTGACAAAAACCCAGACCAGGAGCCTCTGACACGCCTGGCCTTTGTGGCCTCTGGCCAGGGCAAAGCCATTTCTAGCTTCTGACGAGGACAAGAATCGTGGTCCCTGCCTTTACACTGAATATCTTTTGTCTCCTGTTTTTATTATCAAGGTGCTGGAGGCACCCGGTGGGGGGTCTGTACTCATTCCCAAATTGTTGTAATAGGTGTGGGTTGTGTTCCCAGCAGGTGATGGCATCTACTTTTGCTAGGGTGTTAAGGTCGGGCCTGTCTGAAGAGGTGGCACCTATCTGGCAGAGCAGTAGGTAGTGGCCTGAGTATATGTGGAAGAGTGTCAGGGAAGAAGGGACAGCGAGAGCAGCAGCCCTGAGTTGGAGCTTGCTGTGTTGTGAGGGTCTGAAAGCACGGGCTCATGGAGTGTTTGGATACTTGGGCTGGCCCCTGCTGGGGGTGCTGTTCGGAGAGGCTACAGAATTTCTGGGACATGGGTCGAGTGGGGTTGTTGCGGGGGTTATGTCCTTAAAGATTATGTTCACTTTGGTTCCACCCTGAGCTGCTCTGCTCCTTACTTAGTTCTGGCACGAACAAGCCATGCTAAAAGCCCGCGCACCGTGGACTGAGCCACTTTAGCCTCTCCAGCCACCATACCTTTCCATCACACTGGACTGACAGTCCCTAAACCACCAAACAAAATAAATCCTTCATCCCTTACCTTGCTTCTGTCATAGAAAGGAGCAAAGTGGCCTGACCCCTGGCTTGGACTGTCCTGATTGATTAGGAGCCTTCATTTGCCTAGGGACATTGGGACACCCTAGACAGTCTGTGTGGCGGTCTGCGTGAGAACGGCCCGCGTGAGAACGGCCCGCGTGAGAACGGCCCTCCTAGGCGCAGTTATTTGAATAGTTGGTGGACAGGTGATGGAGGTAGCACTTCTCTGGAGGAAATGCAATACACTAAGGGAGGGCATTGGATGTTTATGTTTTGCCCACTTCCTGTCACACTTCCTGCTTGCCTCCAAGCTTCTCCCTCTGGTGCTGCAAGTCTCAGGAAACCTGTCCTTCTGTAAGTCGCCTTGTCATGGCATTTTACCACAGTGGCAGAGATGTCACTAGCAGAGCGACGTATGCTGGAGTCTTAGGGACATAGAGTGTTACATGGATCCTGGAGGGTAGAGATTAGCCTTGGGGACAATCACCTGCATCTATGTGACTGAACCCCGTGGGGACCTTGGTCTTGGTGAATTTCCATGACTGGTAGCATACTGTGAGTGTTGTTACGCCTCATTGCCAGGGAAAGTTAATGCTGTCTGTCCCTCTACTTGGAAGGACACTGGACGCTGCCTACTGGGCACTATCCCAGATGCTGTCCCCATGGACCTCTTTACATGGCTGCTCTCAGTCTATGGCCTTTCAACTGGAATGAACCATAACCACTGGGGTTGGATAGATGGTGTGATGGTTAAGAAGATGCCCTGTTCTTGTGGAGGACCTGAGTTCCTTTCTGGTACCTATGCAATGTTGGGTTGTTGACAAGAGCCCTTACCCTCAGCTTCAGGGCATCTGATGTCCTCCTCTGGTCTTTGAAGGCACCTGCACTCACTTGCACATTCTCTCACACACACACATACATATAAGAATAATTAATAAAATAAACCTAAAAACCTATCACCATGAATGTAACAGTTTGCAGAAACTTCTCTTTTTTTCTTTATTGTTAAAAGAAAAATTTACACTTCTTCCCCTTGACCCAGGCCCTCCTTCTCCCCCACTACCCCTCCTCCCTCCCCCTGCTTCCTTAGGAGGTACCCTGCCCTGTGGGAAGCCCAAGGCCCTCCCCCCTCCATCCCGGCCTAAGAAGGTGTGCAACCATATAGACCAGGTTCCCAAAAAGCCAATACATACAGAAGAGATAGGTCCCAGTGCCATTATCATTGGCTTCTCAGTCAGTCCCCATTGGCAGCCACATTCAGAGATTCCGGTTTGGTCATATGCTCATTCAGTCCTAGCCCAGCTGGATTTGATGAGCTCCCAATAGATCGAGCACACTGTCTCGGTTGGTGGGCCAGTCCCTCGCTGTCCTGACTTCCTTGCTCATCTTCTCCACCCCTCTGTCCTTGACTGGACCCCGGGAGCTCAGTCCCTTGCTCTGGTGTGAATGTGGGTCTCTGACTCTATCTCCATCCATCGGGTGAAATTTCTATGGTGATGATCAAGATATTCATTATCTATGGGACAAGGCCAGTTCAGGCACCCACTCCTTGCAGAAACCTCTTGTAGCAAATTATTGAACCTAATGACTGTCTTGAGGAATTCTGAACTTGGATTGAATATCAGAAGCGGGAATGATCTTGAGGATTCCTTAACTCTGCAGAAGCCATTGGTGTAAAAGCAAGGGAGGAGTCAGTTTGGGTTTCCACCTAGGAAGGCTACAGAGGCCGTTCAGACGTTGTCTGTGATCTCTGTAAAACATGACAGAGGCTTGCCCAGGGTGACCACAGTGGAGACAGCAAGAAGATGAGAAGACATCTGAGCGTGCTTTTTTTTTTTCTTTTTGATAAAGGCGACAGTAGCTACTGAAGACCTGCTTGTTGTCCTTGCTGTCAGTGACTAGCATTCAGACTCCTCTGTTAGTTTGTGTGTATGCATCTAAGGATGAGTATGTGCAGGTGCCTGTGGAGGCCAGCAGAGGGCGTTGGATCCCCCTGGAGCTAAAGCTATAGCTGGTAATGAGCCTTCAGACATGGATGCTGGGAATCAAATTCTGGTCCTCTGCAAGAGCAATGCACATTCTTAATACCAGGTGATCTCTCCGGTCCTTAAAACCCACTATTAAATACCAGTGAGTTTTAGGTCATATGATAGTTTGGATTTTCCACTGTCATCCGACACTGGGGAGCTGCCAAGGGTACAGAAATGAGAGTTCTGTCCTAAGAAGACCTTTTTTTACATGCAGATCACATTTTTGACATTTTCAGAGGAACAAAAAAGATGAGAGACCTAATTTAACTTCCTCCCCAGATGATTAGCCAGAAGTTCTAGTTCATTTAGTTGTTAAGGTTGGAATCCACCCAAATCATGTGAGCGGAGGCTGGTTTTTCTTACTTTTTTTGTTTTGTTTGTAACTGACCATACCAGAAGAAATACTTGGTTTGTTTATTTATTTTTTTTTTTAGTTTGCTTTTGTGAGACATGGCTTCTCTGTGTAGCCCTGGCTGGCCTGGAACTTGCTTTGTAGACCAGATCAATCTGCCTCTGCCTCTTGAGAGCTGGGATTAGAGGCATGCGCCACCACTTTGTGGCTCAAAGAAACACCTTAAAAGGAAGAAAGATTTACTTTGGTTTCTTCCTGTGATTGGCTGGTTCCCTTGTTTCAAGCCCCCAATAAGGCAGAACATCATGGTGGAGGGTATGATGATACAATGTTGCTTACGTCCTGCAGACCAGTAAGCAGTCAGAGATTTGAGAAGGTTCTGGGGACAGGGTTTATCTTTCCAGGACGTGTTTCCAGCCACACCATAACATATACTGAGAATGGGAAAAGTCACACGAGGCTACTTGCCATCTGTGCTCTTCCTGGTGAATTCGAAAGACTATTGAATGTCTTTTCTTGACTATGGAGTTTCATAAGGTCCCTAGAGTCAGACAGAGGCAGAGTAGGATTTTGGAGAAGTGGCTTAGGATGCAAGTTACCTTGATTACTCTGTGACTTAGGACGCAAGTTTCCTTGATGGTACCAAGCATCAGGCAGTCCTAGAGCGGGCGATGAGAATTGCAGTGGCTCTCGCTCGCATCATGTTTATTGTATGAAAGGCGGTGTATAAATCCTCTCTGGGCTCAAGCTCCTTTGTTCTTTGTGACAACTGTATGACTTCTTTATTGTACATATGAGGATGGATGCTGTGGGGGGATGGGAGGAGAGGGAGGAGGAGAGAGGCAGAAAGACTATATCCAGTGTCACATAGCTAGTAGGTGACAGAATGTCAAACACATAGGACTTTAGTAGACAACGGGACTGGACTATGTTTGGTAGCAGAGGGGAATGCCCTTCATAGCCAGGTGGATCTGAAGGTGGAGCTCCTGCAACCCTACCCTGGGTAAGAATGAACGTTTTATCTATCTATCTATCTATCTATCTATCTATCTATCTATCTATCTATCTATCATCTATACATACATACATACATACATGCATACATCTGTCTGTTGGTAGGTGTGTGTGGAGCCCTAGACATGGCCTGTTGACACACCACTCTCTGTTTTGAGATAGAGTGTGGCATAATGTATAACCCCCTTCAAACCGAAAACTCCTCTCTTACAAATGGACTATCAGATGAAATGCTATTACAATGATTTTTTTTTTAACGTGCCGTGTACAGAATGAAGGACACACACACAGATTTAATTTTTGTTGGATTTGTTTATGTGTTCAACTGATATTGTCTGTCACTGAGTATCAAGTTTTGCAATGGGGAGAACCTTTCTTTTTTTAAAATTAAAACCAGTAATTTTACTTAAAACTGTCAGGCATGTCCAATTTTCAGTCATGTTTCACTGTTCTGTCCCGTGAGTATAACCGACTCAGTCACATCAGGATTCAGGGCAGTTGTCTCCGTCCCTGAGAATAAAGAGATGATAAAGACAACAGTCTGCAGCTTAGCGGAACATCTGAGTTACCGTCTCTCTTTAAAAATAATCTACCCGGGCATGATGGTGCTCACCTTTAATCCCAGCACCCAGGAGGCAGAGACAGGGCGGGGGCAGGAAGGTCTCTGGGTTAGAGCCCAGCCTGGTTTATATAGTGAGTTGCAGCCAGCCAGTCCTACTTAAAGGCAATCGTATTTCACCGCCTCCCCACCATGACCACCACCACCACCACCACGACCACGACCACCTTTTCTATTTCCTGCTCTTTTGATCCATATTATTTTGTACAGATCTTTGCTGGTTATTAAAATAGTCTAATTGCTCCAAGGCACTATTTTCAAAACTACCACAAAGACAGGACCTTAAAACTTAGACCTTGGTTTGTGCGATCCTAGCAAAAAATTTTATTTCTATGACGAGGCCCTATATTCCAACCAGAGCATCATTATGTGTGATTTAAGGTATACACAAAGGAATTATTCTGATTCACAACTTTCGAAGAGTAGCACAGTGAGTGAGCTCCTTAAGTAATTGTCTCATTAGTTTTTTAAGAGCAGCAACAGAGCATGCCTTTAAGAAATGTATGAAAGCTGCCAGGCACGCCTTTCATCCCAACACTCAGGAGGCAGAGGCAGGCAGAGCTCTGAGTTTAAGGCCAGCCTGATCTACATAGTGAGTTTCAGGCTACACAGCAAGACCCTGTCTTCAAAATACAAATAAACAAATAAAACACATGAAAGCCATTGACAGGAAAAGCAGGTCAAACCAGTGTGAGGGCTATCATTCTGTGCAGGAGTGAAAGGACTAACCTTTGTGTGTCAGTGACACTTGGTAGAGGGCCTTATATGCTGTAGTGTAAATAAATCCTTATTGAGGCTGAGGGCACAGCTCAGGCAGACTGCTGACCTCACAGGTGTGAGAGCCTGGCTTTGATTCACAGCACTGCAAACAAATACCACATCACGCCATACCATACTACACCACACCATACCATACAACACCACGCCACAACATACTACACCATACCACATCATATACTACACCACACCATATCATACCATGCTACACCACACCACGCCATACTACACCACACCACACCACGCCATACCATACTATACCACACCACACCATACTACACCACGCCATATCATACCATACTATACCACACCACACCATACTACACCATGCCATATCATACCATACCACACCATGCCATACCATACTACACCACGCCATACCATGCTACACCACACCACGCCATACCATACTACACCACGCCATACCATACTACACCACGCCACACCATACTACACCACACCATACCATACTACACCATACAATACCACACCACACCAAACTACACCACACCACGCCATACCATACTACACCACAGCACACCATACTACACTACGCCATACCATATCATGCCATGCCACACAATACTACGCCATGCCATACCACACCACATCATACTACACTATAATGCACTACACCACACCATACCGTACAACACCACACCACAACATACTACACCATACCACATCATACTATACCACACCACATCATATCACACCATACCATACTGCACCACACTACACCACACTGTGCCACACCACATCATACCATAATACACCATGCTGCACCACACTACACCACATAATACCACACTATACCACACCATGCCACACCACATCATACTGCACCACACCATACTATGCCACACCACACCACACCACACCACACCACACCACACCACACCACGCCAAGTCACACCATATCATACCACACCATACTGCACCACCACACAATGCCATACCACACCACTGATTGGCTATATTGATGGATGTCATTGTAATAGTGGTTAATTTTTCTGAATCTACTCAGTGAAACAGTGGTATTTGGAGACTTGCTAAATGTTATTCTAGACGTTTCTATGTGGGAATTTTCTTTATTTTATTCTTTTTATTTGAAGGCCTTATTAGAAGAAGAGGGGCTTCTGCCTTCTTACCTATGACTCAGTGGAAATGTCATTTTCTTGGGTCTCTAGCCCACTGGCCAATGCTGTGGATTTCGGTCCTGTCACCTTTCACAGTCACATGAGCCAATCTGTTACACTACCTCTGACTCCTTTCACACCGCACATGCACATGCGCGCACATGTACACACGTACATCCCTATTGCATGTATTTCTTTGGAACCTAAAAACGATGGCTCTATTATATTAAAGCTATGAAGGCAAAAGACACTGTTTTCAAAGTCTGCATCAAGTTCAGCACCAACTTGGTAATTAGCGCTAAGAAGCTTTGAGATCCGTTTGTCTTGAGCTTCAGAGTTTTTCGTGTTGCCCATTTCGTCCTCATATCCTTTCCCTCACTCCCCTTGCTTCCCGAACCTCCTTGGGGTTTACACGAAGTCATCTCTTTAAAGATATTGGTGTCCATTTCTCATGAGAATTTGGTTTGGAGCTGGGCATGATGGGCCATACATGCAATGCCAGCACTTGGAGAGCTGAGGCAGGAGGATGGAGGGTTTGAAGACAGCTTGGGCTACAAGCTGGAATGTTATCTAAAATGGGGCTGAGGGGTAGCTGATTTGCACTTAAGTTCTGGGAATTCCTGCACTTGGGAGATCTAGTGACCATCAGCAGTTTGGGTGATCCCAGTCTTCCCTGGTAGAGGATGTTCCAAGGAAAATATTTAACTAGCTTTAGAGAAGTATGGCTGGACTTGTGTGGAGTGTAGCCTAATAATTTTATTATGAGTTTCGTAATATCAGCATGAATTCCCTTGGTATTTGTGTCTTTGAAGTTCTAGCTCCCTAAATGGAATTGTACATAAGAAAATAAGGAAGGGCTGGCAAGCTGATTTAGTGGGTAAAGGCACTTATTGCCAAGCCTGAGGATTTGAGTTTGTGTCCCAGGACCACCAACAGAAGGGGAGTGCTGACTCAGCAATATGGCCTCCGCCCTCCACATGAGAGCCATGGTAATCGTGTGGACACGTACACACCTCACATGAATAAAATGTTATAGAAACTTAGAAGGAAATTAAGAGGAAGACGATCTTGTGTCCTCTTTACAGCCCTCTGAGATTATAGAATAGGGGAATTTTGGATTAAAAAGAGGGTACAGGCACAGAACCACCAAGATTAGCCCTGCGAGAATTCCAGAATCTTGGAGGGAGGTGGCTTTACTTCTCTTTCTCTCTCTGTCTCTTCACTGGCCCTACTCCTGTGAGTCTTTGGCTAACCATTAGTCTATTATCTATACAGTATCTATTATTCTGGACTTCCAAAGCAAAATTTAGAAATGAAAAAAAAAAAGAATACAAAACTTCATTATGTATCTGACAAATAAAGGATAATTTGGGGGGATTGGGCGCTGTCCAGCATCGCTAGGCGTGTGGCTTAGTGTTCTACTGAATGCATAATTGACAAAGATATTACTGAAAGGGACTGGACGAAGAATTCCTTTTCTGTTCACACTAAGGTGATCTCTGACACATGGGAGGCTTCCTCGTGGGTGGAGCCTTGCTGTCGAGAGTCATACTCAATATTTTAACCTTTGCCTGGGTCCAGACATCGGTCCAGCGTTCTCGAAGCTAAAGGAGTATTGATCCGCTAGCTGGCTTTATAGATCTTCATTCAGCAAAGGTGCTCTTGAAGGCGACATGCAGCTCT